>JARQOC010000043.1:0-237384 GCA_033576535.1 Allobates femoralis | reverse complement strand
AAGGGGATATTAAACCTGCCTTTTAAGACTAGTCAATCAACAGTCTTTTGACTGTTTGGCACAAAAAACTGGAATTAGACCTGCCTGTTGGGCATCAATCAACAGTCTGGTATGTTTGGCACAGGAAAGCTGGATATAGCCCCTGCTTATAGACTAGTAAACCCTCAACATTTGGGTGACTTTTCGGGGTCACAGGAAAGCTGGTATTAGCCCCCTTGCCTGTATGAATATCAATAAAAACAGTCGGTGATGTTCTGGTCAAAAAAAGCTGGTTATTAACCCCCCTGTATAAAAACTGTCAACTACAACAGTCTGGGGGACTGTTTTGGTAAGGAAAAAAAGCTGGGTTTTTTAAAAATATTTAGACCCGCCTTAATAGAGCAGTCAATACAACAGGTCTGGTGATGTTCTGGTACAGGAAAGCTGGATTTTAGACCCCCTTATAGACTGGTAAATACAACAGTTGGTGATGTTTTTGGTCACAAAAAGCTGGATATTAACCTCCTGTTAAACTAGTAATAAAAACAGCTGGTGATTTTGGGTCACAGGAAAGCTGGATATTAGACCCTGCCTGTATGGGCTAGTCAATACAACGTTGGTGACTTTTTGGTCAAAAAAAAATGGATATTGGACCCTCCCTTATGAGAGCAACTACAACAGTCGGTGCTTTTTCGGTCAAGGAAAGCTGGATAAAAACCCCTGCCTTATAAAAATAGTCAATACAAAAAGTCTGGTGATTTTTTTTTGGGCCCCAAGGAAAGGGGGATATTAAAACCCTGCCTGTTTAACTAGTCAATACAAAGTCTGGGGGCTTTCGGGTAAAGGGAAAACGGATATTGCCCCTTGCCTTTAGACTAGTCAAAAAACAGTCTGGTGATTGTTGGTCAAGGGAAAGCTGGATATTAACCTCCGTATAGAGAGTAATCAAAGTCTGGTACTGTTCTGGTCACAGGAAAGTGATTTTAAAAATGCCTGTTAGACTAGTCAATAAAACAGTCTGGGACGTTCGGGGTCACAGGAAAGCTGATATTAACCTGCCTGTTGGACTAGTAAATACAACATTTGGTGAGTCTGGTCACAGGAAACTGGATATTAGAAACTGCCTTTGTTAGAGCTAGTCAATACAACAGTCTGGTGATGTTCTGGTCACAGGAAAGCTGGAATTGACCCTCCCTTAAAAAAGACTGTAAAACCCAAACGTTGGTGACTGTCTGGTCACGGAAAAATGGATATTACCCCCTCCTGTATAGACTAGTAAGTAAAACAGCTGGTGCTGTTCGGTCACAGGAAAGCTGGATATTGACCTGCCTGTAAAAACTTCAACTACAACAGTCTTGACTTTCGGGTCACGGGAAAAGTGGATATTGACCTGCCTTTTTAGAGTAGTAATACAACAGTCTGGTGACTTCTGGTCACAGGAAAGCTGGATTTAGGGCCCTGCTTATAGAGCTAGTCAATAAAACAGTCTGGTGATGTTTTTGGGTCACAGAAAGCGGATATTGACCTCCCTTTTATAAAACTGCCCTCAACAGTCGGGTGACTGTTTGGTCACAGGAAAGTGATTTAGACCGCCGATAGGCTGTAATAAAAACATTGGTGACTTCTGGTCACAGGAAACTGGATTTGCCCCTGCCTGTTAGAGCTAAAAAATACAAATTTGGGTGAATGTTCTGTCCGGAAAGGGGATATTAGACCCCTTATAACTGAAACTACAACATTGGGTGCTGTTTTGGTCACGGGAAAGGGGTATTAACCGCCTGTATAACTAGTAAACTAAAACAGTCTGGTGCTGTTCTGGTCCAGGAAAGCTGGTTTTTTTGGTCCCTGTAAGACTGTCAATAAAACATTGGTGCTGTTCTGGTCACAGGAAACTGGAATTAGCCCCTTGCCGTATAACTAGTCAATACAACAGTCTGGTGACTGTTCTGGCCCAAAAAGGAAAGCTGGATTTTTTCCTGCCTGTATGAGCTAAATCAATTTAAAAAAGCTTCGGTTTACTGTTTGGTCACGGAAAGCTGGATATTAGACCTGCCTGATAGAGCTAGTAAAATAAAACAGTCGGTGACTGTTTGGTCACGGGGAAAGCTGGTTATTGGAGCCTCCTTATAGAGCTAGTCAATTAAAAGTCTGGTGACGTTGGTCACAGGAAAAGCGGTATTAACCTCCTGTATAAGCTAGTAAATACAACGTCGGGTGACTTTTTCTGGTCACAGGAAACTTGGGGATTTTTTAAGAGGGTTTTTTTGCCTGTTAAAAGGGTATCAACTACAACAGTTGGTGACTTTTCGGGCCCAAAGAAAGCGGGATATTAAGCCCTGTTTAGAGTAGTCAATACAACATCGGGGGACTGTTCTGGTACGGGAAAGCTGGATTTTTAGACCTCCTGTATAAGCTATAATAAAAGTCGGGTGACTGTTCTGGTCACGGGGAAAAAGCTGGATATTACCTCCCCTTATAAGTATCAATACAACATCTGGTGACTGTTTTGGTCACAAAAAGTGATATTGACTGCCTTATAAAATAGTAATCAACAGTCTGGTACTGTCTGGTCACGGGAAAAGCTGGATATTAACCGCCTTATAGAGAAACAGTACAACATTTGGGTGACTTTGGTCACAGGAAACGGGGTATTAAAAACCCTGCCTGTTAAGCTAGTCAATACAAAGTCTGGTGAATGTTCTGGTACAGGAAAGCTGATATTAACCCTGCCTATAGACTAGTAAAATACAACATCTGGTGACTTTTGGTCCGGAAAGCGGGATTTTGACCTTGCCTGTAAGAGAGTCAATTCAACGTTTGTGACTTTTCTGGCACAGGAAAGCTGGATTTTGACCTGCCTGTAAAAACATCAATCAACGTTGGTGACTTTTCGGGTCCGGGGAAAGTGGAATTAGACCTGCCTGTATGGGGCTAGTCAATTCAACGTTGGTGACGTCTGGTACGGGGAAACTGATATTAAAAAACCCGTGTTAGAGTAGTAAAAATAAACGTTGGTGATTTTTGGGTCACAGGAAAGGGAATTGCCCTTGTGTTAGAAATAATTAAACTACAACATCTGGTGATTTCGGGTCACAGGAAAGCTGGATATTAGACCGCCTGTAAGGGTATCAATACAACAGTCTGGTGACTTTGGTCACGGGAAAGCTGGAATTGATCCTGTAAGAGCTTCAAAACAACAGTTGGTGATGTTCTGGTCACGGGAAAGCGGGATATTAGACCTCCTTTTAATAGATACAACTAAACGTCTGGTAAATTTTCGGGTCACAAAAAGCTGGATATTAGCCCCCGCCTGTTTTTAGGTAGTCAATCAACAGTCTGGTGACTTTGGTCACGGGAAAGCTGGAATTAAACCTCCCTTTATAGACTATCAATAAAACCCTTGGTGACTTTTCTGGTCACAGAAAACGGAAAATTTAAAACCCTCCTTATAGGTATCAACTCAACAGTCGGGTGCTGTTCTTTTTGGGGGGAAACCCCCCCCCCCCCGAAACAATTTCCCCCCCCAAAAACCAAAAAATTTTCCCCCCGGTACGGAAAGCGGGTATTAGACCCTGCCTTATAGAGCTAGTCAATAAAACAGTCGGGTACTGTCTGGTTTTTTTAAAAAATAAAAAACCGCCTGTATAGATACAATACAACATCGGGTGAGTTTGGTCACAGGAAAGTGGTATTACCCCCCTTGTATAGAGTATCAACTACAACAGCGGGTACTTCTGGTCAAGGAAAGTGGATTTGGACCCTGCCTGATAGATATAAACTAAAAAATTTGGTGACTTTCGGGTCACAGGAAAGCGGGATATTGACCCTCCCTTATAAGCTGTCAACTACAAAGTCTGGTGACTGTTTGGTCACGGGAAAGCGGGATTTTTCCTGCCTTATGAGCAGTCACTACAACAGTCGGGTGACTGTTGGTCACAAAAAACGGGAATTAGACCCCCTTATAGAGCTAGCAATTACAACAGTCTGGGATTTTGGGTAAAGGGGGAAAGCGATATTAGACCTCCCTGTATAAGTATCAATACAAAAGTTTGGTGATTTCTGGTGGGAAGTTGGATTTTGGGGAGCCTCCCCAAGAAAGTCAACTCAACAGTCTGGTGCGTGCGGGTACAGAAAGCGGGAATTTTGACCCCTCCTTTAATAGAGCTGTAATACACAGTCTGTGACTTTTTCTGGTCACGGGAAAGCTGGATATTAAAAACCTCCCGTTAAAGAGTAGCAATAAAACATCTTGATGTTCTTCACAGGAAACTGGATATTGGAGCCTCCCTTTTAAGAGCAGTCAATAAACAGTTTTGGACGTTCTGGTCCGGAAAGGGATATTAAATTTCCCTGTATAAGCTGTAATTCAACAGGGGTGATGTTTGGTACGGAAAAGGGGAATTAGACCCTCCTGTATAGACAGAAATAAAACATTTGGGTGATTTTCTGGTAAAGGGGGAAAAAGGATATTAGCCCCGCCTGTTTTAAAAATATCAAAAAACAGTCGGGGTGATGTTCGGTCCGGGAAAAGCTGGATTTTAAACCCCTGCCTGTATGAGCTAGTCAATACAACGGGTCTGGTGCTGCTGGTCACGGGAAAGCTGGAAATTAGACCTTGTTTTAGAGTAGTAAATACAAAGACGGGTGATGTTTTCACAAAAAAGCGGGGGATTTAGACCTCCTGTATAGAGTGTCCAAACAACATTGGTGACTTTCTGGTCACAGAAAGTGGAATATTAAACCTGCCTGTATAGAGTATAAACAAAAAGTCTGGTGATGTTTGGTCACGGGAAAAGGGGTATTGAGCCTCCCCTTATAGAGAGTCAATACAACAGTTGGTACTTTTCGGGTACAGAAAGCTGGAATTAAACCTGCTGTATGGAGCTAGTCAATAAAACAGTCTGGGACTTCTGGTCAAGGAAAGTGATATTAAACCGCCTTAAGAGCTAGTAAACTACAACAGTCTGGTCTGTTCTGGTACAGAAAGGGGATATTGACCCTGCCTTATAGACTAGCAACTACAACAGTCTGGACTTTTCTGGCCCAAGAAAGGGATATTGACCCTGCCTGTAAGATTAGTCAATACAACAGTTGGGACTTCGGTCACGGGGAAACTGGATTTGGGCCTGCCTGTATAGAGTAGCAAGTAAACAGTCTTGACTTTTGGTCCGGGAAAGTGGATTTTAACCGCCTTTAGAGTAGTCAAGACAAACAGTTTTGTGACTGTTCTGGTAAAGGAAAGCGGGATATTAAACCTGCCTGAATTGTAAACTACAAAAAGTCTGGTGACTGTTCTGGTCCAGGAAAGCTGGATTTTAAAACCTGCCTTTGATTGGTCAATACAAAATCTGGTATGTTCTGGTACGGAAAGGGGATATTGGGACCCTCTTTTAAGACTAGTAATAAAAACTTTGGGGTGACTGTTTTTCACGGGAAAAAGTGGATTTGACCCTCCTTTAAGAGTAGTCAACTACAAAAGTCTGTGACTTCGGTCAAAAAAAGGGGGATATAAACCTGCCTTATAGGTAGTCAATACAATCGGGGGACTGTTTTGGTAAAAGGAAAGTGGATATTGACCCGCCTTTAGAGTAGTCAACTAAAACCCTTGGTGACTGTTTGGCACGGAAAGCTGGATATTAGCCCCCTGCCTTTAAGTAGTCAATACAAAAGTCTGGTGACTGTTCTGGTCCGGGAAACTGGATATTAGACCTCCCCTGTTAGACTAGTCAATCAAAGTCTGGTGACTGTTCTGGTCCAAAAAAAAACTGGGATATTGGACCCCTGCCTTTTGACTAGTCAACACAACAGTTGGTGACTGTTGGCACGGGAAACTGGATATTGACCTCCCTGTATAAGCTAGCAATAAAACAGTCTTGATTTTCTTCAGGGGGCCCTATTTGGCCCCCCCGGGCCGGGTTTTGGTATAAAACATTTGGTACTTTTTCGTACGAAAGTGGATATTAGACCTCCCCGAAAGGTAGTCAATACAAAGTCTTTGATGTTTGGACAGGAAAGCTGGATATTTAGACCCGCCTGTTAGGGGCTGTCAAGACAACAGTCGTGACTGTTTGGTCACAGGAAAGCTGGAATTAGACCTGCCTGTTAGACTGTCAATAAAACAGTTTGGGACTTTTTGGGTCACGGGAAAAAGTGATATTGACCTGCCCTGTATGAGCTAGTCAAACAAAGTTCGGGTGATGTTCTGGTCCGGAAACTGGATATTAACCTGCCATAGACTAGTCAAACAACATTTGGGTGACTGTTTGGTCACGGAAAGCTGGATATTAGACCGCCTTATAAAACTATAAACTACAACAGTTGGTACGTTCTGGTAAACAAAAGCTGGATATTGCCCCCTGCCTTATAAAATAGTCAATCAAAGTTGGTGACTGTTTTGGTCACGGAAATGGATATTAGACCCTGCCTGTTAAGCTAGTCAAGTCAACAGTCTGGTACTGTTGGTCACGGGAAAAGCTGGATATTAGATTGCCTGTATAGAGCTGTCAAGTCAACATTGGACTGTTTGGTCACAGGAAAGCGGGAATTAACCTGCCTGTATAGAGTTAACCCAAAACATCTGGTGATGTTCTGGTACGGGAAAAGCTGAATTAAAAACTGGGTATAGAGCTAGTCAATACAAAGTCTGGTGACTGTTTGGTCAAGGAAAGCTGGTTATTACCTGCTTAAAAGAGCTAGTAAATACAACAGTCTGGTGATGTTTTGGTCCCCGGGGAAAGCGGGGATATTGGACCTCCCTTTAAGTAGAAAATACAACAGTTTTTGGGACTGTTCTGGTAAAAGGGAAAGCGGGATATTGACCCTGCCTAATAGAGCTAGTCAAATCAACAGTCTGGTGACGGTGCTGGTCACAGGAAAGCTGGATATTGAGCCTGCCCTGTTAGAGCTAGTCAATACAACAGTCGGGTGACTGTTCTGGTCACAGGAAAGCTGGATATTGACCTCCTGTATAGAGCTAGTCAATACAACAGTTGGTGACTGTTCTGGTCACAGGAAAGTGGATATTAGACCTGCTGTATAGAGATAGTCAACTACAACAGTCGGGTGACTGGTTCTGGTCACAGGAAAGCGGGAGTTTATTAGACCTGCCTCTATAGAGCTAGTCAACTACAACAGTTGGTGGACTGTTTGGTCACAGGAAAGCGGGATATTAGACCCTGCTGTATATAAAAGCTATAACTACAACAGTCTGGTGACTGATCTTCCCACAGGAAAAGCTGGATATTGACCTCCCTGTATAGAGTAGTCAACTACAACATTTCTGGTGACTGTTCTGGTCACAGGAAAGCATGGATATTGGGACCTGCCTGTATAGAGCTAGTAAAGTACAACAGTCTGGTGACTGTTTGGTCACAGGAAAGCTGGATATCTAGACCTGCCTGTATAGGAGCTAGTCAAACAACAGTCTGGTGACTGTTCTGGTCACAGGAAAGCTGGAATATTAAACCCTGCCTGTATAGAGCTAGTCAACTACAACATCTGGTGAATGTTCTGGTCACAGAAAGCTGGATATTAGACCTGCCTGTATAGAGCAGTCAACTACAACAGTCTGGTGATGTCTCTTCACAGGAAAGCTGGATATTGGAGCCTGCCTGTATAGAGCTAGTCAACTACAACAGTCTGTGACTGTTCTGGTCACTGAAAAGCTGGATATTGGGACCTGCCTGTATAGAGCTAGTCAAGTACAACAGTCTGGTGACTGTTCTGGTCACAGGAAAGCTGGATATTAGACCCCCCTGTATAGAGTAGTCAATACAACGTCTGGTGACTGTTCTGGGTCACAGGAAGCTGGATATTAGACCCTGCCTGTATAGAGCTAGTCAACTACAACAGTCTGGTGACTGTTCTGGTCACAGGAAAAGCTGGATATTTGACCTCCCTGAAAGAGCTAGTCAATAAAACCAGTCTGGTGACTGTTCCCTGGTCACAGGAAAAGCGGGGATATTGAGCCTGCCTGTATAGAGCTAGTCAAATACAACAGTCTGGTGACTGTTCTGGTCACAGGAAAGCTAGGATATTAGAGCCTGCCTGTATAGAGTAGTAAAGTACAACAGTCTGGTGACTGTTCTGGTCACAGGAAAAGCTGGATATTAGACCCTGCCTGTATAGAGCTAGTCAACTACACAGTTCGGTGACTGTTCTGGTCACAGGAAAAGCTGGATATTGACCTCCCGTATAAAAGCTAGTCAAGTACAAAGTCTGGTGACTGTTCTGGTCACAGGAAACTGGATATTAGAGCCTGCCTGTATAGACTAGTCAAGTACAACAGATCTGGTGATGTTTGGTCACAGGAAAGCTGGATATTAGATCCTGCCTGTATAGAGCTAGTCAATACAACAGTCTGGTGACTGTCTGGTCACAGGAAGATTGATATTAGACCCTGCTGTTAGAGTTTGCCCAACTACAACAGTCTGGTGACTGTTCTGGTCACAGGAAAGCTGGATATTAGACCCTGCCCTGTATAGAACTAGTCAAGTAAACAGTCTGGTGACTGTTCTGGTCACAGGAAAGCTGGTATTAGACCTGCCTGTATAGAGCTAGTAAAATACAACAGTCTGGTGACTTTCTGGTCACAGGAAAGATGGAAAATTAGACCTGCCTGTATAGAGCTAGTAAATTTAAACAACGTCTGGTGACTGTTCTGGTCACGGGAAAAGCTGGATATTAGACCCTGCCTGTATAGAACTAGTCAACTACAACAGTCTGGTGAACTGTTCTGGTCACAAAAAAGAAAAGCCCTTTAAAGAGCCTAAACGCTGCTGTTTAAAAAAGCGGAAAACTTATAGAAGTCAAGTACAACAGTTGGTGACTGTTTTGGTCACAGGAAAGCTGGATATTAGACCTGCTGAAATAGAGCTAGTAAAATACAACAGTCTGGTGATGTTCTGGTCACAGGAAAGCTGGTTTATTGGACCTGCCTGTATAGAGCTAGTCAATACAACAGTCTGGTGACTGTTTGGTCACAGGAAACCCTGGATATTAGAGCCTGCTGTATAGAGCTAGTCAAGTACAACAGTCTGGTGACTGTTTGGTCACGGGAAAGCTGGAAATTAGACCCTGCCTGTATAGAGCTAGTCAACTACAAACGGGGTCTGGTGACTGTTTGGTTCACAGGAAAGCTGGATATTAGACCCTTTGCCTGTATAGACCCTAGTCAATACAACAGTCTGGTGATGTTCTGGTCACAGGAAAGCTGGATATTGACCCTTGCCTGTATGAGCTAGTCAACTACAACAGTCTGGTGACTGTTCTGGTCACAGGAAGCTGGATATTAGACCTGCCTGTATAAAACTAGTCAATACAACTTTCTGGTGACTGTTCTGGTCACAGAAAGCTGGATATTAGACCCTGCCTGTATAGAATAGTCAACTACAACAGCCCTGGTGACTGTTTGGTCACAGGAAAGTTGGATATTAGACCTGCCTGTATAAAAGTAGTCAATACAACAGTCTGGTGACTGTTCTGGTCACGGGAAAAGCTGGATATTAGACCCTGCCTGTATAGAGCTAGTCAATACAACAGTCTGGTGCTGTCTGGCACAGGAAAGTGGATATTAAAACCTGCCTGTATAGAGCTAGTCAACTACAAAGTCTGGTGACTGTTCTGGTCACAGAAAGCTGGTATTGGAGCTGACTTAAGAGCTTAGTCAACTAAAAACAGTCTGGTGGATGTTCTGGTCACGAAAAGCTAAAAATATAGAGCCTGCCTGTATAGAGCTAGTCAAGTACAACAGGTCTGGTAAACTTTTTCTGGTCACAGGAAATTGGATATTAGACTGCCTGTTATAGAGCTAGTAAAATACAACAGTCTGGGGGACTGTTCTGGTCACAGGAAAGCTGATATTAGAGCCTGCCTGTATAGAGCTAGTCAAGTACAACAGTTGGTGACTTTTCTGGTCACAGGAAAGCTGGATATTAGACCCTGCCTGTATAGAGTAGTCATACAACAGTCTGGTGAACTGTTTGGTCACAGGAAAGCTGGATATTAGCCCTGCCTGTATAGAAGCTAGTAACTACAACAGTCTGGTGACTGTTCTGGTCACGGGAAGCTGGATATTAGACCTGCCTGTATAGAGCAGTCAACTACAAAAATCTGGTGACTGTTTCTGGTCACAGGAAAGCTGGATATTTAGACCCTGCCTTGTATAGAACTATCAACTACAACAGTCTGGTGACTGTTCTGGTCACGGGGAAAGCTGGATATTAGAGCCTGCCTGTATAGAGTGTCAATACAACAGTCTGGGTGACTGTGTGGTCACAGGAAAAGCGGGATATTAGATCCTGCCTGTTAGAGCTAGTCAAGTACAACAGTTTGGTGACTGTTCTGGTCACAGGAAAGCTGGATATTACCCCCTTCCCTGTATAGAGCTAGTCAACTACAACAGTCTGGTGACTGTTCTGGTCACAGGAAAGCTGGATATTAGACCCTGCCTGTATAGAATAGTCAAGTACAACAGTTGGTGACTTTCTGGTCACAGGAAAGCTGGATATTAGACCTGCCTGTATAGAACTATCAACTAAACAGTCTGGTGACTGTTCTGGTCACAGGAAAGCTGGATATAGACCCTGCCTTATAGAGCTAGTCAACTACAACAGTCGGTGACTGTTCTGGTCACAGAAAACTGGATATTAGACCTGCCTGTATGAGCTAGTCAACTACAACAGCCCTGGTGACTGTTCTGGTCACAGGAAAGCTGGATATTAGCCCCTGCCTGTATGGGAACTAGTCAACTACAACAGTCTGGTGACTGTTCTGGTCACGGAAAGCTGGATATTAGACCCTCCCTGTATAGAACTAGTCAACTACAACAGTCTGGTACTGTTTGGTCACGGGAAAAAAGCTGGATATTAGACCTCCCTGTATAGAGCTAGTCAATACAACAGTCTGGTGACTGTTCTGGTCACAGGAAAAGCTGGATATAGACCCTGCCGGGTATAGAGCTATTCAATCAAAAATTTCTGGTGACTGTTTCCTGGTCACAGGAAAGCTGGATATTAGACCTTTGCTGTATAGAGCTAGTCAACTACAACAGTCTGGTGACTGTTCTGGTCACAGGAAAGCTGGATATTAGACTTGCCTGTATAGAGCTGGGTCAACTACAACAGTCTGGTGACTTTTCTGGTCACAGGAAAGTTGGGGTATTAAACCTGTGTTAATTAAAAAGTAGTCAATTACAAAATTTCTGGTGACTGTTTGGTCACAGGAAAGCTGGATATTGGACCTGCCTGTTAGAGTAGTCAACTACAACAGTCTGGTGACTGTTCTGTCACAGGAAGCTGGGATATTAGACCATGCCTGTATAAGCTAGTAAATACAACAGTCTGGTGACTGTTTGGTCACAGGAAGCTGGATATTAAAACCCTTTGCCTGTATAGAGCTAGTCAACTACAACAGTTGGTGACTGTTCTGGTCACAGGAAAGTTTGGGATTTTAGAGCCTGCCTGTATAGAGCTAGTCAACTACAACAGTCTGGTTTGACTTTCTGGTCACAGGAAAGCTGGATATTGGGACCCTGCCTGTATAGAGCTAGTCAATACAACAGTCTGGTGACTGTTCCGGGTCACAGGAAAGCTGGATATTAGACTGCCTGTATAGAGCTAGTCAATACAAGTTCTGGTGACTGGTTCTGGTCACAGGAAAGCTGGATATTAGACCTCCCTGTATAGAGTAGTAAAATACAACAGTCTGGTGACTGTTCTGGTCACAGGAAAGCTGGATATTAGAGCCTCCTGTATAGAGCTATTCAAAAACAACAGTCTGGTGACTGTCTGGTCACAGAAAGTGATATTAGAAGCCTGCCTGTTATAGAGCTAGTCATGTACAAGTCTGGTGACTTTTTTCGGTCACAGGAAAGCTGGATATTAGACCTGCCTGTTAGAGCTAGCCCAACTCAACAGTTGGTGACTGTTTTTGGTTTCACAGGAAGCCTGATATTGACCTGCCTTTTAAAGAGCTAGTCAAATACAACAGTCTGGTGACTTTTCTGTCACAGGAAACTGGATATTAGACCCTGCCTGTATAGAGCTGTCAATACAACAGTCTGGTGACTGTTCTGGTCACAGGAAAGCTGGATATTAGACCTGCCTGTATATGAGCTAGTCAACTTACAACAGTCTGGTGATGTTCTGGTCACAGGAAAGCTGGATATTAGACTGCCTGTATAGAGCTAGTCTCAATACAACAGTCTGGTGATTTGTTCTGGTCACAGGAAAGCTGGATATTAGAGCCTGCCTGTATAGAGCTATCAGACTACAACAGTCTGGTGACTGTTCTGGTCACAGGAAAGCTGGATTTTGGACCTCCCTGTATAGAGTAGTCAATACAACAGTCTGGTGACTGTTCTGGTCACAGGAAAGCTGGATATTGGAGCCTGCCTGTAAAAGAGATAGTCAACTACAACAGTCTGGTGACTGTTCTGGTCACAGGAAAGCTGGATATTGGGAGCCTCCCGTATAGAGCTAGTCAACTACAACAGTCTGTGGACTGTCTGGTCAAGGAAAAGGATTGATTAGACCTGCCTGTATAGAGCTAGTCAAGTACACAGTTTGGTGACTGTTCTGGTCACAGGAAAGTGGATATTTAGAGCCTGCCTGTTTATAGAGCTAGTCAACAACAACAGTCTGGGGGACTGTTCTTGTGTAAAGGAAAGCTGGATAATTGACCTGCCTATAGAGCTAGTCAATACAAAAAGTCTGGTGACTGTTCTGGTCACAGGAAAGCTGGATATTAGAGCCTGCCTTATAGAGCTAGTCAACTACAACAGTCTGGTGACTGTTGGGTCAAGGGAAAGTGGATATTGGACTCCCTGTATAGAAGCTAGTCACGTAAACAGTCGGTGATGTTCTGGTCACGGAAGCTGGATATTAGACTGCCTGTATAGAGCTAGTCAAGTACAACAGTCTGGTATGTATCTGTCACGGAAAGCTGGATATTAGATCCTGCCTTTTATAGAGTAGTCAACTACAACAGTCTGGTGACTTTTTCTGGTCACAGGAAAGCTGGAATTAGACCTCCCTGTATAGAGCTAGTCAACTACAACAGTCTGGTGACTGTTCTGGTTACAGGAAAGCGGATATTAGAGCCTGCTGTATAGAGCTAGTCAAGTACAACAGTCTGGTAAACCCCGTTCTGGTCACAAGGAAAGCGATATTAACCTGCCTGTATAGGAGTTAGTCAACTACAACGTCTGGTGACTGTTCTGGTCACAGGAAAGCTGGATATTAGACCTGCCTGTATAGGCTAGTAATTCAACAGTCTGGTACTGTTTGGTCACAGGAAAGTGGATATTAAAACCTCCCTGAAAATAAACTAGTCAACTTCAACAGTCTGGTGACTGTTCTGGTCACAGGAAAGCTGGATATTAGAGCCGCTGTATGGGAGCTAGTAAATAAAACAGTTGGTGACGGGTTTTTGGTCACAGGAAACCCTGGATATTAGACCTCCGTTAGCTGTAATAAAATGACTTTTAAAAACTAAGAAACAGTATAAACAGTCTGGTGACTGTCTGGTCACAGGAAAGCGGGAATTAATTGACCTGCCTGTATTAAAACTAGTCAACTACACAGTTGGTGACTGTTCTGGTCACAGGAAAGCTGATATTAGACCCTCTGTATAGAGGCTAGTCAATACAACAGTCTGGTGACTGTTCTGGTCACAGGAAAAGCTGGATTTTAAAAGAACCTGCCTGTATAGAGCTAGTCAATACAAAGGGTCTGGTGATGTTCTGGTCACGGGGAAGCTGGAAAATTAGGACCCTGCCTTTTATAGGAGCTAGTCAATAAAACGTCTGGTGACTGTGGTTCACGGGAAAGCGGGCTATTAGACTGCCTTATAGAGCTAGTCAATTACAACAGTCTTGGGTAAATGTTCTGGTCACAGGAAACTGGTTATTAGACCCTGCCTGTATTAGAGCTAGTCAACTACAACAGTCTGGTGACTGTTCTGGTCACAGGAAAGCTGGATATTAGACCTCCCTGTATAGAGCTAGTCAAGTACAACAGTCTGGTGACTGTTCTGGTCACAGGAAAGCTGGATATTAGACCCTGCCTGTATAGAGCTAGTCAAGAACAACAGTCTGGTGACTGTTCTGGTCAAAAGGAAAGCTGGATATTACCCCCTGCCTGTATGAGCTAGTCAACTACAACAGTCTGGTGACTGTTCGGGGTCACAGGAAAGCTGGATATTAGACCTGCCGTTATAGAGGTGTAAATGAACAACAGTCTGTGACTGTTCTGGTCACGGGGAAAAGTGGATATTTAGAGCCTGCCTGATAAAACTGGTTCAACTACAACAGTCTGGTGACTGTTCTGGTCACAGGAAAGCTGGATATTAGACTGCCTGTATAGAGCTAGTCAATACAACAGTCTGTGACTGTTTCGGTCACAGGAAAGGGAAATTTTTGACCTGCCTGTATAGAGTAGTCAACTACAACAGTCTGGTGACTGTTCTGGTCACAGGGAAAGCTGGATATTAGACCTGCCTGTATAGAGCTAGTCAACTACAACAGTCTGGTGACTGTTTGGTCACAGGAAAGCTGGATATTAGAGACGGGCTGCCTGTATAGAGCTAGTCAAACTACAAACAGTCTGGTGACTGTGTGGTCACAGGAAAGCTGGATATGAGCCCTGCCTGTATAGAGCTAGTCAACTAAAACAGTTGGTGACTTTTGCTTGGTCACGGAAAGCTGGATATTGAACCTGCCTGTATAGAGCTAGTCAACTAAAACCCAGTTGGTGACTGTTCTGGTCACAGGAAAGCTGGATATTAGACCCTGCCTGTATAGAGCTAGTCAACTACAACAGTCTGGTGACTGTTCTGGTCACAGAAAGCGGGATATTAGACCCTGCCTGTATAGGCTAGTCAATACAACAGTCTGGTGACTGTTCTGGTCACAGGAAAGTTTGGATATTAGACTTCCTGTATAGAGCTAGTCAATACAACGTCTGTGACTGTTCTGGTCACAGAAAGCTGGAATTTAGACCCTCCCTGTATAGAGCTAGTCAATACAACAGTCTGGTGACTGTCTGGGTCAAGGAAAGCTGAATATTAGACCTGTTTAAAGAGCTAGTCATAAAAACAGTCTGTGACTGTTCCTGGTCACGGGAAAAGCTGGATATTAGACCCTGCCTTGTATAGAGCTAGTCAACTACAACAGTCTGGTGAATGTTCTGGTCACAGGAAAGCTGGATATTAGACCCTGCCTGTATGGGACTAGTCAACTACAACAGTCTGGTGACTGTTCTGGTCAAAGCGGGATATTAGACTGCTGTATAAACTGTAATTTTTTTTCAAAGTCGGGTGACTGTTTGGTCCCAGGAAAGCGGTATTAGACCTGCCGTAAATAGTCAATAAAAAGTCTGGTGACTGTTTGGTAAAGGGAAAAACGGGGGATAAAATCTGTGTTTTTGTCAAAAAAGCTGGTCCCCTTTTGGAAGGGGGGAAAGTATAAGCCCTGTAAAAGTCTCAATAAACAGTTTGGGGGATGTTCTTCACAGAAACAAAATTCCCTTGTTGAAAACGAAATTAAAAGCGGTATGTTGGTAAAAAGGGAAACTAATTTGGGGACCTGTTAAATAAATCCCCCTTTTAGGGGCCCGGGAAAGTGGATATTGACCTGCCTTTTATAGAGCTGCAATACAACAGTTTGTACGTTCTGGTCACGGAAAAGCGGATATTGACCCTGCTTATAGAGTATAAAATACAACGTCTGGGACTGTTCTGGCACAGGAAAACTGTTTAGACCCTGCCTTATAGAGCTAGTCAAAAACAACAGTCGGGTGAGTTGAAAGGGATTTCCCCCTTTAAAAAAGCTGAATTAAACGCGGGTGTTTCGGGCAAGAAACTTTTGACCTGCCTGTTGGCTTAAACCAAAACAGTTTTGGGAGCGGGTAAGAAAACAAAATTTAAAGCCTGGTTGATAGTCAAAAAACGTTGGTATGGTCACAGGAAAGCTGGAATTAAAGGCTGAGATTTAAAATACAAAGCTGGTATGTTCGGGTAAAAAACAATTCCCCCTCCTTTGATGAATGTCATAAAAACAGGGTGTTTTTGGTCCGAAACGGGAAATAAAAGTGTGTTTGGGCAGCCAAAAAACTGGGGATTAGGGCCAGGGTGGATATTAAATCCTGTTGATAGTAAACAAAGTTGGTATGTTCGGTCAAGAAAAGCGGGTATTAGCCTGCCTGTTAGACTGTAACTACAACAGTCGGGGTGATTTTTGGGGTCACGGGAAAAGCTGGATATTAGACCCCCTTTAAGTAGTCAATCAACAGTTGGTGATGGTGGTCACGGGAAAAGCTGTTTTAAACCTCCTGTATAGAACAATACAAAGTTGGGGACTTTCGGGTCACGGAAACGGATTTTTAACCCCTTTTTTAGAGTAAACTACAACATTTGGGTGCTGCTGTCCGGAACCGGAATTGATGTTTGTAGATTTAAAAAAAAGTCTGGGACTGCTGTGGAAAGGAATAGAGTTTAAAAAGGTCAATAAAGTCGGTCCCTTTCCGGGCCCGGAAACTGTTTGACCCCCCGTATGGAATAAAAACGTCGGTATTTTTGTAAAGGGGAAAAAGCTGTTTTAAAATTGGGTGAAGGGGTTAAACAAAATCGGGGGATTTCGGTCCGGAAAGGGGATAAGATGCCTGTTTGTCAAGAAAAACCGGGTTTGCCCTTTCTTACAAAAAATTTGAATTGGTGCTGTTGGCAGAATCCAAACCCCGGGTGATGTTCGTAAACAAAAGGGTTTTTTTCTGCGGGGGGTATTAAAAAGTTTAGTTCAAAAAACCCAAAACTTTGGTGAGTTTGGTCACGGGAAGCTGATTTAGACCTCCCGTTAGGTGTAACTAAAAATTTGGGTAGGTTTGGTCGGGAAAGGGAATTGACCTCCCCTTATAGAGTAGTCAAAAAAACATCTGGTGTTTTCTGGTCACGGGAAAAGCGGGATTTTGGGGCCCTTTGATTGTAAAAAAAAGTCGGGAAAACCTGTTTTCTGGCCCAAAAAAAAAGCTGATATTAAACCCTGCCTGTATGGCTAGTAATACAACAGTTGTGACTTTTTGGGGCACGGGAAATGGATATGGGCCTGTTTGTAAGAGTGCAAAACCCCCTCGGGGACGTCTGGTCACAAAAGCTGGTTTGCCCCTGTTTGGGTAGTCAAAAAAAAATTTGGTATGGGCCGGGGCTTATTAGACCCTTTTAAAACTACAAAAAAAGCGGTGATGTCGGACGGAAGGGGAATATTGAGCCCTCCTTAAGGTAGAAAAATACAAAGTCGGTGACTTTTCTGGTCCAAAAAAAGGGGGAATTAGAACCTGCCTGTAAAAATGCATAAAACAGTCTGGTGCTGTTCGGGTCACAGGAAGCAAATATTAGACCTGCGTATGAGCTAGTCAAGTACAAAGTTGGTGACTTTCGGGTAAAGGGAAAAAGGGGATATTAAAACCTCCCGTTTAGAGCTAGTCAATACAACAGTCGGGTGATGTTCTGTCACAGAAAGCTGGATTTTGCCCCTGCCTTATGACTAGTCAATACAACTTTGGGTACTTTTTGGTCAAAAAGTGGATATTAGATTTTGGATAAAACAACCCCAATTAAACAGTTTTTGGGGGGTTTTTTGGTACAGGAAAGTGGTTTGGGTGTTTTAGCATAAATCCGTTGGTGATTTTTGTCACGGAAAAACCCTGGTAATAGTCCCTTTAAGGAGCAAGAAAAGTCTTTTTGACTTTTTGGCCGGGAAAGCTTTTGGGCCTGTGATACGGTAAACTAAAACGGTGCTGTTTGGTAAAAAAAGCGGGATTTTTCTGCCCTTAAGAGTGTAATAAACTCTGGTAGGGGTTTGGTCACAAAATTTTGGAATTTAATCCCTTTTTTGGAAGCAAGAATCAAATTTGGGGATTTTTGGGTACAAAAGGGGTTTTTGGGCCCTTTTCGGGTTTAAGAGCAAATAAACGGGGGTGACGTCTGGCACAAAATGGAATTAAATCGGAAAGAGTATCAAAAAAAAAGTTGGGAGGGTTTGTAACAAAAGCTGGTATTGCCGGGCCGGTTAAGATATCATCCCCAAATTTTTAAATTTTCTGGTAAAGGGAAAGTAATTTTGGGGCCTGCCTGGTAAGGTATAAAACTTGATTTTTTGGTCACGGAAAGTGTTTTTTTCCCCTCCAAAAGAATATCCTCCTTTTGGGTATTTGTCACAGGAAAACTATATTGGCCCTCCGAAGGTGAATTAAAGTTCCGCTTTGGTCACAAAACTAATATTCCCCCTGCCGTTAATGTCAAGTAAACTTTGGGGTGCCCTTTTGGGAAAAAGGAAAGCTGATAAGGCCTGTTTGTTTGAGCATAAAACACAAAGTCGGGATTTTGACAAAACTATTTTAATCCTGATAGAGCTACAAACAACATTGGTGATGTTTGTAAGAAAGCTGGTTTTTTGACCTCCCTTTATAGACTGTAACTCAACAGTCGGGGTGACTTTTGGGGTCCGAAAGGGGATATTGACCTGCTGTTGGGGTAGTCAACTAAAAGTCTGTGCTGTTTGGTCACGGAAAAACCTGGATTTTTAGCCTGCTTTAATGGGGGTAGTCAAGTAAACAGTCTGGGTTTTTTCTGGTCACGGGAAAGCGGGATATTGAAACCCCCTTGTTAGATTTAGTCAATTTAAAACAGCTGTGACTGTTCGGTACGGAAAAGCTGGATTTTCCCCCTGCTTATGAGCTAGTAATACAAAAGGGGGATTTTTGGTAAAAAAGCTGGTTTAAGACCCTCCGTATAGTTTGTAATACAAAATTGTATTTTCCCAGGGGGTTTTAGCCTCCGAAGCAGTAAAAAAACGCTGGTATGTTTCACAAAGCTGGATTTTTCCGTGTAAATTAACCCCGTAAAAACCTTTATTTCTGGTAGGGCGGGTAAAAAAAGCTGAAAGAGTGCCTAAAAGCGGGTTTTTTTGGGCCCCGGGAAAACTGGAAAATGACCTGCCGTATAAGAGCGTAAAATTTGGTGTTTTCGGGAAGGAAAGCGAAAGGTTTCCCTTTATGTATAACTAAACATTTACGTTCTGGTACGGCGGGAAAGGACCCCCTTATAAAATTCAAACCTTGGGTATTTCGGTCACGGAAAGCGGGGAATTGGGCCCCGTATGACATAAAAAAAATTGGGCGTTTGGTAAAAGGGGCAAAAACCCCCCCCCGGGCCCACCCAAACAACTTGGTGCTGTTTGGTCCGGGGAAGTGGAATTACCTGCCTTTAGGGGTATAAATACAACATTTTGGTGACGTCTGGTAAGGGGGGATTTAGACCCGCCTTATAGAGTAGTAAAATACAACAGTCTGGTGAGTTTGGTCACAAAAAAAGGGGATATTAGAGCTTGTATAGAGTAGTAACTAAAATCTGGTGACTGTCCTTTCACGGGAAAATGGTTTTAAACCCCCCCTTTTAAGAGAGTCAATCAACAGTCGGGACTTTCGGTCAGGGGAAAAGGGATATTTGCCTGTTAAAGAGAATCAAAAAAAGGGTACTGTTTTGGTGGAAAAGTGGATATTACCTGCCTTATAGGCAAGTAATACAACAGTCTGGTGATGTTTGGCCCACAAAAGGGATATTAGCCCCCCTGTAAATTATAAATCCCAAGTCTGGTGACTGTTCTGGAAAAAAAAAAAGGGGAATTGGCCCCTCCCCTTATAGACGGGCAAATTACAACTTTGGGTGTTTTTGTAAAGGAAAATGTTAAAACCCTGTTAAAGCTGCTTTTAAGGGACTTTGGGCACAAAACTATTTAGACTGCCGTATAAAAAGCTGTAAACCCCCTTGGGTACTTTTTGTCCAAAAGTAAAAATTTTCCTCCCTTTTAAAAGGGTAATAAAAGTTGGTAGTTTTGGTCGGGGGAAACGGTTTTTTCCCTTTTCCCGAAAAAGGTGTAATCAAATTTTGGTCTTTTGGGTACGGGCGGAATTGACGCCTGTTGGGGCTAGAAAAATAAACGTTTGGTTTTTGGGTCGGGAAAGGAATTAACCCGCCTGTTAGACTAGTAATACCATCGGGTGCTGTTTGTTAAAAACCCGGAAAGCCCTGGAAAAATAGAACCCCAGTTGGAACGCTGGTCACAAAAGGGGTTTAAACCCTCCTGAAAAGCTGCAATAAACGCGGTGTTTTGGTCCCAAAAAAGTGAATTTATGCGTAAACTGTAAAAAACATTGGGGTTTTGGGTCAAAAAGCGGGATATGACCTTGTGGGAAAGTTTAAAGCCGTTTGATTTTTGGGTCACAGGTTGATTTGGGGTCGAAAGCAGAAAAAAACGTCTGGGGCTTTTGGTACAAAAGCTGGTTTTCCTGCCTGTATAAAGTGTATCAAAACGGGCTTTTTCTGGACAGAAAGGGAAAGGGGGATTTTTAGAAACTAAAACCTGGTAGAGCTTCAACTACAAAGCGGGGGGATTTTTGGGTCACAAAAAGTGGATATTAGCCTTTTTTAGAGCTATCAAAACAAAGTTGGTGACTGTCGGGTACAGGAAGTGGATTTTAACCTCTGTATAGATAGTAATAAAAAAAAAAGTCTGGGGATGTTCGGGGTCACGGGAAAAACTGGATATTAAAACCTGCCTGTTAGAGCTTCAATAAAACAGTCTGGTGACTGTTCGGTCACGGGAAAATAAAAGAAAAAAAGGTATAACCCCAAAGTCGGGAAAAGGGTTTGGTCAAGGAAAGCTGGAAAAAACCCTCCCTTTTAAAAGCTGCAAAAAAACGTCTGTATGGGTCACGGGAAAGCTGGTTGACTTTTTATAGCTAGAACTACAAAAAGCTTGACTGTTTTTAACGGGAAACTAAAACCCCCTCCTTTGAGCTTTCAACAGTTTGACTGCTGGTAAGGAAAAGCTAAATTTAACTGCCTGTATTGCTGCCTCAACAGTCGGACTTTTTTAAAAAATGAAAATTTTGAGCGGGTTAAACAGTCTAAAACTTGGTGCTTTCTGGTCACAAAAATGGGATATTAGACCTAACCTGTTAGAGCTTTTAAAATAAAAGTCTGGTGATTTTTGGGGTCACGGGAAAGCGGGATATTGACCCTGTGAAAAGGGGGTTAATAAACAGTCTGGGTGATGTTTTTTTTTCCCTTTTTTAATTCCTGAAGTAGAATAAAAAAATTTTGGATGTTCGGTACGGAAACCGGTATTAGACCTCCGAAGATTAATCAAAGGGTGACGCCCCAAAAAGGGAAGGGGGTAAAGCCTTTTTTAAGAGCAAACCTTTGGGTATGGGGGGGTAAGGAAAGGGGGATTTACCTCCCTTTTAAAAGCTGAAAAAATAAAAAAGGGGTATGCTGTCACAAAAAGCTGGATATTGTGCCGAAAAGGGGTATTAAAACCTTGGTTTTTCTTCACAGGGGGAATTGACCGGAAGACTGTAATAAACGCTTTTGAGGGGTCAAGAAAGTTTGGTATTAAACCTTTTTAAAGGGGGTTAAAAATAAACCTGGGACTGTTTGGTCAAGGAAAGTGGATTTAGCCCCTGCCTGTATAAAAACTATAACTACAACGTCGGGTACTTTTCTGGTCACAAGAAAGTGATATTAGACCCTGCCTGTATAGACTAGTCAACTACAACAGTCTGGTGACTGTTTGGTCACAGGAAAGCTGGATATTAGAGCCTGCTGTATAGAGCTAGTCAAAGTACAACAGTCTGGTGACTGTGATGGTCACAGGAAAGCTGGATATTAGACCTGCCTGTATAGAGCTAGTCAAGTACAACAGTCTGGTGACTGTTCTGGTACAGGAAAGCTGGATATTAGACCCTGCCTGTATAGAGCGAGTCAACTACAACAGTCTGGTGACTGTTCTGGTCACAGGAAAGCTGGATATTAGATCCTGCCTGTATAGAGAGTCAAGTACAAACAGTCTGGTGACTGTTCTGGTCACAGGAAAGCTGGATATTAGACCCTGCCTGTATAGAGCTAGTCAACTACAACAGTCTGGTGACTGTTCTGGTCACAGGAAAGCTGGATATTAGACCCTGCCTGTATAGAGCTAGTCAACTACAACAGTCTGGTGACTGTTCTGGTCACAGGAAAGCTGGATATTAGACCTGCCTGTATAGAGCTAGTCAACTACAAACAGTCTGGTGACTGTTCTGGTCACAGGAAAGCTGGATATTAGACCCTGCCTGTATAGAGCTAGTCAACTACAAACAGTCTGGTGACTGTTCTGGTCACAGGAAAGCTGGATATTAGACCTGCCTGTGTAGAGCTAGTCAACTACAACAGTCTGGTGACTGTTCTGGTCACAGGAAAGCTGGATATTAGAGCCTGCCTGTGTAGAGCTAGTCAACTACAACAGTCTGGTGACTGTTGCTGGTCACAGGAAAGCTGGATATTAGATCCTGCCTGTATAGAGCTAGTCAATACAACAGTCTGGTGACTGTTCTGGTCACAGGAAAGCTGATATTAGACCTGCCTGTTAGAGCTAGTCAACTACAACAGTCTGGTGACTGTTCTGGTCACAGGAAAGCTGGATATTAGACCCTGCCTGTATAGAGCTAGTCAAGTACAACAGTCTGGTGACTGTTTCTGGTCACAGGAAAGCTGGATATTAGAGCCTGCCTGTATAGAGCTAGTCAACTACAACAGTCTGGTGACTGTTCTGGTCACAGGAAAGCTGATATTAGAGCCTGCCTGTATAGAGCTAGTCAACTACAACAGTCTGGTGACTGTTCTGGTCACAGGAAAGCTGGATATTAGAGCCTGCCTGTATAGAGCTGTCAAGTACAACAGTCTGGTGACTGTTCTGGTCACAGGAAAGCTGGATATTAGAGCCTGCCTGTATATAGCTAGTCAACTACAACAGTCTGGTGACTGTTTGGTCACAAGAAAAGCTGGATATTTAGAGTATGCCTGTACAGAGCTAGTCAAGTACAACAGTCTGGTGACTGTTCTGGTCACAGGAAAGCTGGATATTAGAGCCTGCCTGTATATAGCTAGTCAACTACAACAGTCTGGTGACTGTTCTGGTCACAGGAAAGCTGGATATTAGACCCTGCCTGTATAGAGCTAATCAAGTACAACAGTCTGGTGACTGTTCTGGTCACAGGAAGCTGGATATTAGAGCATGCCTGTATAGAGCTAGTCAACTACAACAGTCTGGTGACTGTTCTGGTCACAGGAAAGCTGGATATTGGAGCCTGCCTCTATAGAGCTAGTCAACTACAAAGTCTGGTGACTGTGCTGGTCACAGGAAAGCTGGATATTAGACCCTGCCTGTATAGAGCTAGTCAAGTACAACAGTCTGGTGACTGTTCTGGTCACAGGAAAGCTGGATATTAGAGCCTGCCTGTATATATAGCTAGTCAACTACAACAGTCTGGTGACTGTTCTGGTCACAGGAAAGCTGGATATTAGGATGCCTGTACAGAGCTAGTCAAGTACAACAGTCTGGTGATGTTCTGGTCACAGGAAAGCTGGATATTAGAGCCTGCTGTATATAGCTAGTCAACTACAACAGTCTGGTGACTGTTCTGGTCACAGGAAACTGGATATTAGACCCTGCCTGTATAGAGCTAATCAAGTACAACAGTCTGGTGACTGTTTCGGTCACAGGAAGCTGGATATTAGAGCATGCCTGTATAGAGCTAGTCAAGTACAACAGTCTGGTGACTGTGCTGGTCACAGAAAGCTGGATATTAAATCTGCCTGTATAGAGTTAAACAAGTACAACAGTCTGGTGACTTTTCTGGTCACAGGAAAGCTGGATATTAGAACCTGCCTGTATAGAGCTAGTCAACTACAACAGTCTGGTGACTGTTCTGGCTACAGGAAAGCTGGATATTGAAGCCTGCTGTATAGAGCTAGTCAAGTACAACAGTCTGGTGACTGTTCTGGTCACAGGAAAGCTGAATATTGGAGCCTGCCTGTATAGAGTAGTCAACTACAACAGTCTGGTGACTGTGCTGTCACAGGAAAGCTGGATATTAGACCTGCCTGTATAGAGCTAGTCAAGTTCAACAGTCTGGTGACTGTTCTGGTCACAGGAAAGCTGGACATTAGACCCTGCTGTATAGAACTAGTCAACTACAACAGTCTGGTGACTGTTCTGGTCACAGGAAAGCTAGATATTAGAGCCTAACTGTATAGAGCTAGTCAATAACAACAGTGTGGTGACTGTTCTGGTCACAGGAAAGCTGGATATTAGACATGCCTGTATAGAAATATTCAACTACAACAGTCTGGTGACTGTTCTGGTCACAGGAAAGCTGGATAATTAGACCCTGCCTGTATAGAACTAGTCAACTACAACAGTCTGGTGACTGTTCTGGTCACAGGAAAGCTGATATTAGAGCCTAACTGTATAGAGTAGTCAAATACAACAGTGTGGTGACTGTTCTGGTCACAGGAAGCTGGATATTAGACCATGCCTGTATAGAAATATTCAACTACAACAGTCTGGTGATGTTCTGATCACAGGAAAGCTGGATAAATTAGACCCTGCCTGTATAGAGCTAGTCAAGTTCAACAGTCTGGTGACTGTTCTGGTCACAGGAAAGCTGGACATTAGACCCTGCCTGTATAGAACTAGTCAACTACAACAGTCTGGTGACTGTTCTGGTCACAGGAAAGCTAGATATTAGAGCCTAACTGTATAGAGCTAGTCAAATACAACAGTGTGGTGACTGTTCTGGTCACAGGAAAGCTGGATATTAGACCATGCCTGTATAGAAATATTCAACTACAACAGTCTGGTGACTGTTCTGGTCACAGGAAAGCTGGATAATTAGACCCTGCCTGTATAGAACTAGTCAACTACAACAGTCTGGTGACTGTTCTGGTCACAGGAAAGCTAGATATTAGAGCCTAACTGTATAGAGCTAGTCAAATACAACAGTGTGGTGACTGTTCTGGTCACAGGAAAGCTGGATATTAGACCATGCCTGTATAGAAATATTCAACTACAACAGTCTGGTGACTGTTCTGATCACAGGAAAGCTGGATAATTAGACCCTGCCTGTATAGAGCTAGTCAACTACAACAGTCTGGTGACTGTGATGGTCACAGGAAAGCTGGATATTAAATCCTGCCTGTATAGAGCTAGTCAAGTACAACAGTCTAGTGACTGTTCTGGTCACAGGAAAACTGGATATTAGAGCCTGCCTGTATAGAGCTAGTCAACTACAACAGTCTGGTGACTGTTCTGGTCACAAGAAAGCTGGATATTAGAACCTGCCTGTATAGAACTAGTCAACTACAACAGTCTGGTGACTGTTCTGGTCAAAGGAAAGCTGGATATTAGACCCTGCCTGTATAGAGCTTGTCAACTACAACAGTCTGGTGACTGTTCTGGTCACAGGAAAGCTGGACATTAGACCCTGCCTGTATAAAGCTAGTCAAGTACAACAGTTTGGTGACTGTTCTGGTCACAGGAAAGCTGGATCTTAGACCCTGCCTGTATGGAGCTAGTCAAGTACAACAGTCTGGTGACTGTGCTGGTCACAGGAAAGCTGGATATTAGAACCTGCCTGTATAGAACTAGTCAACTACATCAGTCTGGTGACTGTTCTGGTCACAGGAAAGTTGGATATTAGAGCCTGCCTGTATAGAACTAGTCAACTACAACAGTCTGGTGACTGTTCTGGTCACAGGAAAGCTGGATATTAGACCCTGCCTGTATAGAGCTAGTCAAGTACAACAGTCTGGTGACTGTGCTGGTAACAGGAAAACTGGATATTAGACCCTGCCTGTATAGAGCTAGTCAACTACAACAGTCTGGTGACTGTTCTGGTCAAAGGAAAGCTGGATATTAGACCCTGCCTGTATAGAGCTAGTGAACTACAACAGTCTGGTGACTTTTCTGGTCACAAGAAAGCTGGATATTAGAGCCTGCCTGTATAGAGCTAGTCAACTACAACAGTCTGGTGACTGTTCTGGTCACAGGAAAGCTGGATATTAGACCCTGCCTGTATAGAGCTAGTCAACTACAACAGTTTGGTGACTTTTCTGGTTACAAGAAAGCTGGATATTAGAGCCTGCCTGTATAGAGCTAGTCAACTACAACAGTCTGGTGACTGTGCTGGTCACAGGAAAGCTGGATATTAGACCCTGCCTGTATAGAGCTAGTCAACTACAACAGTCTGGTGACTGTGCTGGTCACAGGAAATGCTGGATATTAGACCCTGCCTGTATAGAGCTAGTCAAGCACAACAGTCTGGTGACTGTTCTGGTCACAGGAAAGCTGGATATTAGAGCCTACCTGTATAGAGCTAGTCAACTACAACAGTCTGGTGACTGTTCTGGTCACAGGAAAGTTGGATATTAGAGCCTGCCTGTATAGAACTAGTCAACTACAACAGTCTGGTGACTGTTCTGGTCACAGAAAGCTGGATATTAGAGCCTGCCTGTATAGAGCTAGTCAAGTACAACAGTCTGGTGACTGTTCTGGTCACAGGAAAGCTGGATATTAGTCCCTGCCTGTATAGAGCTAGTCAAGTACAACAGTCTGGTGACTGTGCTGGTCACAGGAAAATTGGATATTAGACCCTGCCTATATAGAGCTAGTCAAGTACAACAGTCTGGTGACTGTTCTGGTCACAGGAAAGCTGGATATTAGACACTGCCTGTATAGAACTAGTCAACTACAACAGTCTGGTGACTGTTCTGGTCAAAGGAAAGCTGGATATTAGACCCTGCCTGTATAGAGCTAGTCAACTACAACAGTCTGGTGACTTTTCTGGTCACAAGAAAGCTGGATATTAGAGCCTGCCTGTATAGAGCTAGTCAACTACAACAGTCTGGTGACTGTCCTGGTCAAAGGAAAGCTGAATATTAGACCCTGCCTGTATAGAGCTAGTCAACTACAACAGTCTGGTGACTGTGCTGCTCATAGGAAAGCTGGATATTAGACCCTGCCTGTATAGAGCTAGTCAAGCACAACAGTCTGGTGACTGTTCTGGTCACAGGAAAGCTGGATATTGGAGCCTGCCTGTATAGAGCTAGTCAACTACAACAGTCTGGTGACTGTTCTGGTCACAGGAATGCTGGATTTGGAGCTTGCCTGTATAGAGCTAGTCAACTACAACAGTCTGGTGACTGTGCTGGTCACAGGAATGCTGGATATTAGACGCTGCCTGTATAGAACTAGTCAACTAAAACAGTCTGGTGACTGTTCTGGTCAAAGGAATGCTGGATATTAGACCCTGCCTGTATAGAGCTAGTCAACTACAACAGTCTGGTGATTTTCTGGTCACAAGAAAGCTGGATATTAGAGCCTGCCTGTATAGAGCTAGTCAACTACAACAGTCTGGTGATGTGCTGGTCACAGGAAAGCTGGATATTAGAGCCTGCCTGTATAGAGCTAGTCAACTACAACAGTCTGGTGACTGTTCTGGTCACAGGAAAGCTGGATATTGGAGCCTGCCTGTATAGAGCTAGTCAACTACAACAGTCTGGTGACTGTTCTGGTCACAGGAAAGCTGGATATTAGACCCTGCCTGTATAGAGCTAGTCAACCACAACAGTCTGGCAACTGTTCTGGTCACAGGAAAGCTGGACATTAGACCCTGCCTGTATAGAACTAGTCAACTACAACAGTCTGGTGACTGTTCTGGTCACAGGAAAGCTGGATATTAGACCATGCCTGTATAGAACTAGTCAACTACAACAGTCTGGTGACTGTTCTGGTTACAGGATAGCTGGATATTAGACCCTGCCTGTATAGAATTAGTCAACTACAACAGTCTGGTGACTGTTCTGGTCACAGGAAATCTGGATATTAGATCCTGCCTGTATAGAGCTAGTCAATTACAACAGTCTGGTGACTGTTCTGGTCACAGGAAAGCTGGATATTAGAGCCTGCCTGTATAGAGCTAGTCAACTACAACAGTCTGGTGACTGTTCTGGTCACAGGAAAGCTGGATATTAGAACCTGCCTGTATAGAACTAGTCAACTACAACAGTCTGGTGACTGTTCTGGTCACAGGAAAGCTGGATATTAGACGCTGCCTGTATAGAACTAGTCCACTACAACAGTCTGGTGACTGTTCTGTGCAATAGTAAGAACTTGGCTCACCAGAATTTGTGGTGCACAAAAAAACTGTTAACTATAAGAAGCGTATAGTTGGCACACACTTATGAAGTTAAAAAAGAAATTGGTATGAAGCAATAATGTTTTTTTCTTCCTTTATTTGCAAATTGTGTAAAGTCTCCCAACGTTTCGACTCACATCGAGTCTTCTTCAGGGAATAATCAAATTTACTATAACATATATGAAACAACAAAAAGATAATCAGATCGGGAGTAGCAAAACACAATAGTATACAGATTCACACATTGCAAGGATTAGAGCTATTACAGTTAAATACAACGTCCTACCTAGGACACTAATCCTCGGTAAAGAATGTATTTTTCGCAAGCAATGCTGTATAGCCCAAACGTGTATCAACCATAGGCTAGGAGTTTAGAACAAGTTTTCCAGTAGATGCTAAACTGAGAAAACAGAGATAAAATGAACAAAAAGAACAACAGCCACATGGCATGTCTATGTATACAGGCTAAATATATACAGTAATTCCAATGGTAGTAGTACCGTCTAAAGGTGTGATCCTGGATATTCTATATAGGCATAAGCGCAATTGCGCAGAAAACAAAGTACATATCCTGGATAGCACTACATAAAAAACAAAGAAAATAAATGATAAACAAAAGGGTAGAAGGGAAGAGGAAAGGGAATAGAGGAAAATAGATATAAATACCTATATAGACAATTGTGTCAAAAGTCCTGGAATAGTGTATCCCTGGACAAACCTTAGTGGTAGGTATAAAGAGTTAATCTTCTGTCAGGGGAAGAAAATGGAGAAAACACTATCATACAGGGAATGTATATGGTTATACTTATCTTGTGAGTAAAGAAAAGGCTCACTGTGCAATTGCTTGTCAATTTGGAACAATCTGAACTAATGTGATCGGGTATATGTCCCTAGAAAATTGGAGAGGGAATAAAGTTAGGCTATGTAAGAGGATATCATCAATAAAGAAAGCTCAGCGTACCTACTTTGCGTCTCATTTAGGTACTGCTGCCCCTTTAAGAATGAGCCCTGCTAATAAGGACATCTAGTTAGGATGTTAGTGAAATTAAGATAAATGAAAAGTGTGAATCTGTCTGGGCCTCTGTAGCCTAGTTTACCTGTTGCGCCGGCTGTTTTGTCCTGGGGGTAGAGGGAACAACGTGAGGAGCGCTCTTTTATGTGCATTGCACATGTTAGAGCGGCGTGCTGTCGCGCTGCCCGGTCTCCGTCCGTAACCGGAAGTGCGCGGCAGAGTGACGTGGCGCGCAGGCGTGATGGGAGCTGGAACGCATGTGGACCGCAAGCTTAGAAGAAGCAGGATATCGCGGGCACATTGCCGGTCTTCGCGCATGCGCGCTAGGGGAAATGTAGTAGAATGTATTTGGGCTGCCAGGATAGAGTCTGTGACTCGGGAAACAAGCGCCATAGGCGCAGCTGATTAAACTGTGTTTACCTAGCGCTAACAAGCGCTGTTATAAGCAGGATTGAATGCCAGAGAGTGCTTGTGAGGTCAGGTAAAGTAAGGCAGCAGACTTTAGACAGGTAGATCGATTAGGATAGATTCTAGTATTCATATGTTCTCTGTAAAAGAGAAATGAAAGGAATATTAGTACATCTAATTCACTTGACATCAACATTTTAAAATACAGTGTGACATTAAGGCTTAGTCATATAAGATTACACAGTGTGTGTGATATCAGGATGGGAGGCATGCATGGATTAACGACTCATATGTTTTATCGTAGTTTGTATAAGATTATACGGGAGTATTCAGTACATGACCTCATACTCCCTATTAAGTCCATGGGGTTCAAGTGTTTGTAACGTGTGTATCCAGTATGATTCTCGAATTCTGAGTGCTTTAATCCTGTTGCCGCCCCTCCTGGGTTGTGGAACATGTTCCAAAATCTGAAATCGTAACTGGCTGATGTTGTGGCCCCTCTCTAAAAAATGAGCAGGGACCGGTAACATGGTATTCTTACACCGGATGGTAGATTTATGCTTACTGATACGGTCTCGGATATGTTGGGAAGTTTCACCAACATATCCGAGACCGCATGGACACTTTAGGAGATATATGACGAAACTTGAGTCACATGTGTAAAAGCCCTTTATTCCAAACCTCTTCCCTGTTCTAGGGTGAAAAAACGAATCTCCCTTAATAACATGAGAGCATTGTAAGCAATGAAGGCAGGGATATGTTCCTCTGCGTTCAGTGGATAAGGATAACTGTTTAAGACGTGCTTTGGGTGAGCCCACATCTGCCCTGACTAAATGATCCCTTAAGTTGCGTGCCCGTTTATTGCAAAACAATGGTGGAGATTTAAACTCCTCAATGTCTGGGTAGGCTGTAGATAGTAAAGGCCAATGTTTTAGGATCGTAGCGCGTATCGCGCTAAGATAGGGGTGGTAAGTGGTTATACAGGAGAGTCTAGATGTACCTGCATTAGGATCTCTGCGTTCTACAGTCCGCTGTCTTGCTAAATGTTCAGGATACCCTCTTTGTTGAAATTTTGAGGACATCTCATTGTGTCTGGTGTTGCGTACTAAGGGATCCGATACGATCCGCTTCACTCTCCAATGTTGAGAGTGAGGTAACGCTTTTTTGATGTGCTTCGGATGGCAACTTGAGAAATGAAGTAGACTATTACGGTCCGTAGGTTTTACATACAGATCAGTGCTGAGTCCTCTAATGGGATCGTAAATGACTAACGTGTCCAAGAAATTAATCTTGGTCTTGTCGTGGTGTAGCGTAAAAGTCAAGCCTGAAATTCTTGTGTTTAGGTAATCAAAAAAGACATTAAGGTCTTAACGTCTCCCTTCCAGACTAAAAAAATGTCATCTATGTACCGTTTCCATGTCAAAACGTGATCGAGAAATAATTGATTACTGTACACATGAGTGTCCTCGAAGTAAGACATATAAATGTTCGCATATGGGGGTGCTACATTAGACCCCATAGCGGTTCCTTTAAGCTGTAGAAAGAATTGGTCCTCAAAGAGAAAAAAGTTTTCCTTGAGGACCAGTCTTAATAAGTCAAGACAAAGAATTTTCTTTTCTTTTCAAAATTCTTTTTATTAACGCTTTGCAGTACAGTGTAATAGACAGTAAATCAACATTTTTCAACAGTATAGTATGAGTACATGTTCAGAAGAAGAGAATCCAGTGGTATGACTTGAATACTGACGTACAATTAACGGCCATATAAGCAACACTCCGAGACAGTTCAAAGGTGTTATTGGTCCTGCAGTGTGCGATCACGCTCCACCGCCCCCAGAGCGTTGGAAGTGATGGGGAGAGGCGGATCGCACCCGGCAACACTGTCCCAAAGGTGGGAGTGGTCGTGAGCCAATCCAGTGTCTCACTGAGAGCCGCAAACATCAACCGCACTTTAAGAAGTGCACATTGTTGGCTATCATTAATAAATTCAAACCTAAAAACGTTAAAGAGAGTAGAAATAAAGTCAAGCCGCTTCGCATGAGGGAGGGCAGTTAAAGATAAGAGTCAAGAGAGAAGTAAGAAGATAGGAACAAAAGAGGAAAGAGAGGGGTGTGGGGTGGGTAGGTTAGGACACGGGACATCCATCAGATTGAATAGCAATGTTCGGTGATATCAAGTCAGGATGTCGATCTGTATCTGATCCAGGGTGACCAGGTTTCTAAGAAAGAAGCTCGAGTGTGGTTCACATAGGACACCGTTTCTGCAACAAGGTACAACTGGTGAACTTTAGTGTGGAGCTGTTGGAGCGAAGGGACCTCAGCCGAGCGCCAATATACTGGTATTAGGAGTTTGGCCGCTGCAATTATATTCTGGGCCAAGATTGATGTATATTTCTTTGTAGGCCATAGCCTGAAATTTAGCAAGGTTGTTTCAGGAGTTAATTGCACCCTTTCTCCTAGAACCAGAGTAATCAGTTTTTCAGTTATTTGCCAAAATGAAGATATGACAGGACATTGCCACCAGATGTGGAAGTAGTTTCCATTTTCGGCACCACACCTCCAGCACTCAGCCTTGGATGGAGCCCCCCATCTCTGGCATTTAAGGGGATCATAATACCATCTCGTTATTATTTTATATGAATTTTCTTGTGCTCGAACACATTGGGTGGGCCCATGAGAGGTTCCATATATGCGCGAAATCTGTTCTTTCGTGAAGGTGTATCCTAGATCTTTTTCCCATAGGGAAATATACGCTCGTTTGTGACAGCAGTTGGACAGTAAAAGCAATTGATAGAGTTGTGAGAAAATTTTCGCGGGTCTAGCGATTCTAGCACAAAGTGTCTCATATACTGTCATAGGTCTGTTCAGATCGCCGCTTTTAAGGTGGCGACGCAGGAGGGTTTTAATTGAATTATAGGCGATGAAGGTTAAAGTTGTCAAGTCCGGATGTCTTTGCAAGTCTCGGAAGGGGAGAAGGGCACCATCTCGGATAAGGTGGTCTAAGGAAATACCAGAATATTTAGGGGTCTTGGAAAGTCCAGTCGGAGTCGATGTAGAGCGTGCTAGAATGTCAGATAGCGACAAAAGGGGTGATAATGGTGGGGCTAGAGCGTCTAGTGAGTCACGCCAGAGTTTAAGGGTGTTTTTAGTATGGGGATTCACTATACGTTCAGTTCGGATATTGGAGTGCATTAGGAATAGCGCTCTGAGGGGTAGGGGAGCAAGTGCCTCTTCAATCTCTATCCACTGCTTTTCCGTATTCCCTCGAATTATGTCTACCGTTCTCGTCAGGATTGTTGCCTTATAGTAGAGCCTGATGTCCGGCACACCCATGCCCCCTGCTGATTTTGGGAGGGTAAGTGTACGGTATGCCACGCGCGGTCTCCTGGTCTTCCATATATATTTGGAGAAAAGGGAGTTCACTTTATGGAGATAGGACGCCGGGATGTGTATGGGGAGCATTTGGAATAGATAGGTGAATTTTGGCAATATCAAGCTCTTCATAATGTTTTTCCTCCCCATCCACGAGAGGTAAGCATCTCTCCATTGCATAATGAGCGTTGACGTGGAAGTGAGCAGAGGGGGGAAGTTCAGCTTGAACAAATCAGAATCTGTGCGCCCCAACTTCACCCCGAGGTATGTTATGTGTGTCTTGGGCCAGTGGAAGGGATATGAGTTTTGTAAGGTCAAGAGTGTGTGATGGGGGATGCGAAAGTCTAACGCTTCAGACTTGGACATATTGATTTTAAAATTAGAAATGCTGCCGTATTGCTCCACTAGTGCTATCAAGGCAGGGAACCCAATCAGAGGTTTTGTGAGGAACACGAGGAGGTCGTCTGCAAACGCAGCAGATTTGAAATGAGATTTATTGATCTGAACGCCCTCTATATCTCGATGTTCCTGAATAGCAATCAGTAAGGGTTCCATAGCCAGGACGAACAGAAGCGGAGATAGTGGGCAGCCCTGTCTAGTGCCGTTATGTATTATAAAGGGCTTCGTCAACGTGTCATTGATCTGAATACGGGCCGTCGGGTTATGATACATGGCCATAATGGTGCCAACTAGCGATGGGGGGAACCCGAAATGCAGTAACGTCACCTCCAGATAGGTCCAATCCACCCTGTCGAAGGCCTTCTCCGCGTCCGTGCCCACTAACACTAAGGGCCCCTTTACACACGGCTACATTTGTAGCTTGTCACCAGGTAACTTACTGCTGCAGTGAATCATGGAGACAAGATTCTATCTTGTTGCTGTGTACAAATGGAATAATCTCTCCATGATTTCACTGCAACAGTAAGTTACCTGGTGACAAGCTACAAATGTAGCGTGTGTAAAGGTACCTTAGGGTTGATGGCGGGATTTCACATATTGAAGGATATGTAGTATTTTATGTGCGTTATCTTTGCCTTCCCTTCCGCCCACGAAGCCAGATTGACTCAACGAGATCAGTGAGGGCAAAAGATTCCTTATCCTATGAGCTATCATACTGGCCAAAAGTTTCAAATCAACATTTAACAGTGAAATTGGCCTGTAATTACTGCATAAGTTGGGGTCTTTACCTTCTTTATGTATCAAGGATATTTTTGCTTCTAGCATATGCTGCGGGAGGGGCTTGCCCTCAAATGCCTCATTACAAACCTTCAAGAGATGTGGTAGCAGAAGGGGTGCAAACGTTTTGTAGTAGTGGGCCGTGAATCCGTCGGGGCCTGGAGATTTGCCCGTGGGACACTTCGACAGGGTGGACTGGAGGTCATTCATGGTGAATGGACGAGTCAGTGTCTGTCGTTGGTCTGACGTTAACGTGGGGAGATTCAGTCGTGTCAAGAAGTGGGAGGTGTCCAGGCGCCTCTGTTCCTTAAGAGCCTGCGTGTCCGCGGGTCTGAGATTATATAGCCCGGAGTAATAGTCCAAAAAGGCCGCTTCTATGTGTGATGGGTTGCTAGCTGTTAGCCCCTGTGAATTAGTAATAGAGTGAAGTAGAGTGCGGGCTTGCCGCTTACGTAGGTGTTTCAGGAGGAACTTGGAGGCCTTATCTCCATGCGCATACATTCTATTTTTCCAGGAGGCGTACAATTTAGCTGATCTGACATTGAGGATGTCTCTCAGTTTCTGCCTCAAATTGGAAAGAGTATCCAAGACTGTACGGTCAGAAGTATGTTTATGGTCCGTCTCCAAGCAAGAGATTTCATCATAAAGTGTTTGAACCTCCTGATGTCGTTTTTTATTATGATATGACGCAATGGAGATAAGTTCACCTCTCAACACTGTCTTGTGGGCTTCCCAAAGAATTTGGGGAGATGTCTCATGTGTATCGTTGAGTTGGAAGTAATGGTGAAGTGCGTCTGTAATACGTTTCCTCGTCGTAGGGGAGTCAAGTAGGGAGTCGTTGAGTCGCCAAGATCTGGATTTCAGATCTGTCTCAGAGGTGGACATTGAGATTAGTACTATATTATGGTCAGAATATACATTAGGAATTATGTTCGCTTCAGATATCCGCGACAGGCATAACCTAGGTATCAGAATATAGTCAATGCGGTGGTAAGACTTATGGGGGTTGGAATAAAAAGTATAGTCGCGTGTGGTCGGGTGCATATAGCGCCAAGAGTCAAGTAGATGCATTGAAGTTAGAATAGCCCGTATCTTAGCCAGATCTCTGGGTGTATACGTGCTCTTTCGTTTAGATGTATCCAACATTGGCTCATGCGCTATATTCAGATCCCCACCCACAATCAGGGTACCCTCTCTAAAGTTCTCTATTTTTTTTAGAGTAGAAACCAACCATTTTAAGAGTTTTTTGTTAGGTGCATATACACTGCATAGGGTTGTCAATGAACCATTAAGGAGGCCCTTCACACAGATATAGCGTCCCAAAGGATCTACCAGAGATTCTCGATGTTGGAATAAGACCCCAGAGAGTAGTGCTATGGATACGCCCCTTGATCCTGACTGAGTGGAGGTGGCATGGTACCAGGTGTTATATTGGCACCGTTCAAAATTCGGGATTTTGTTGGGCTTAAAATGGGTTTCCTGAAAGAAAAGAATATCTGCTTTCTGCTTTCGTAGTCTATGCAGAGTCTGGTGTCGTGAGGCGGGTGAATTAAGGCCATGAGCATTAATTGTTGCAAACGTAATATTCTTACCGGTGTCAGGCATGTTGTAGTACTTGGCGATCGGCTGACATCCCTGGATCTGGGTCGTGCTCCGTGCCTAATAGGGGCAGGGGATGGGTAGAGAGCGAAGATAGGGAAAAAGAATCAGAAAAGAGAGAAGTCCTAGATAGAAGGAGAGAAGAGAATGTAAAAGTCACATTTAACAAACATAGTAGAACAGTATGAACCAATATAAAGTTCAACATAGTTGTTTGAACTATTGATAACCAATTCGAGGGGTTAGTACAAAACGGAATTAACGCAAGCAACTGCATTATACATATCAAATAGTAGAAGTTATGCTTAAGAGTATGGTAGGAGAGGGCTATGGCTCTGCAATGACCTCCGGTAAACAGAAGATATATGTTTCCCTGCTCCCAAATGTCGCCATAAGGCGGAGAGAATAACATGAGCAATAACAACTCTCCACCATGGCAAAAACGCGTTAATAGAGCGCGAATAAATGTAGGGTGAACCTGGGTAAGGCTAGTAAGGAAAAAAAAATAAAAAAAATAAAATAAAATATTATGTAATAAAGAAAGACATAAGATCAATGTCAATCAGCCTATGGTTGACTCCACTTTGTCAGTGTTAGGCGCTATTCTTCCCGGATATAGCTCAGGTGGCATCGTCCGGGTCCTTGGCAGATGGTGATTTAGCGATCTTCCTTTTAATTCGTTGCGATTTCGGGGTTGCCTGTTGCCAAGGCGTAGGACCTAGGATGGGTTGTATCTTTGAGGCTGAGTGGAAAGCTTCCAAATCCGGGAATTTGTCAAGAGATATGTCCAAAGTCTCACAGGCCGCTTTCAGATCTGCGGAGGTTCTGATGGTGATTCCCTGCCCATCCGCCGTTACAAAGATCCCAAACGGGAAGAGCCAGCGAAAGCGATGTCCCTTCTGTAGGATTGCATTTGTAAAGGGTTTCAGTAGCCATCGTTTTTTCAAGGTGATGGCCGACAGATCTTGGAACAATTGGATTCGGGTACCTTCATAGGTTATCTCCTGTCGTTCCCGTGCTCTGCGGAGAACTAGGTTCTTTACACGATAGTCCAGGAAACGGCATAGCACATGTCGGGGAGCCTCTCCTTGTTGTGGTTTAGGTCGTAGGGCTCTATGGACCCGCACCAATTCAATGTCCTGAGGGTCATGTTCAGAAAGTAAGTCTTTAAAGATCTCCACTCCAGCCTTTTCTAGTGCTTCATTGGCCACAGATTCAGGGAGACCCTTAATCCGGATATTCTGCCGGCGTTCCCGGTTTTCATGATCCTCAAGAGCGACATAGATGTCATGTATGTGGTGTTCATGCTCTTTAAGGCCATCAAGGATAGCATTGGAGTGGTGTATAGTTGTTATTTGGGCATTTTCCAGTGCCTCTAACCTGTGTACTTGGTGCGTGAGGTCACGTTTAATCTCCGCTAACTCTCGCCCAATTGGGCCGATAGCTTTGGCAAGGGCTCTCTTGATAAAGGAGCGGGTCACCGTTGGTTCTCCAGATGCACTACCTCCCTCTGAATCACTCTCCACGTCAGAGTCTGTGTCGTCTGTGCAAGTCAGGACGGACTTCTTGGTTGATTTAGGGGTGTCCTCCACGACGGCCCTCTCCTGCAGCTTCGCCGGTCTGAAGATGAGCGGTCCTGGAGGTTTTTCGGATAGTTTATGTCTCTCCAGGCAGGGTGTGAGGCTACCAGCTCCCTCTGTCTGCAGGCTCCGTTTCTTCCTCAAGGCAAAGAATTTTAACATCATCAGACAACTCGCCGTATTTATCCAAAAACCATCTTACAGCTTCTAACCCTTTCTCATGTTCGATGCTTGTGTATAAGGAATTTACGTCCATTGTGACTAACATGCAACCTGTGGGAAAAGCGTCAAGGCTCCGGATGTGAGCTAGAAAAGCTGATGTGTCCTTTAGGTACGATGCGGAATTAGGAATAAGTGGGGTTAGTAGTTTTTCCAAAAAGATGGCTATAGGGGAGAGTACTGAATCAGTGGAGGCTACAATCGGCCGTCCTGGTGGGTGTCGCAGGTTTTTATGTATTTTTGGTAATGTATAAAATACAGGGGTGATTGGATGTAGATTTATCAGGAAATTACGAATGTTGGTATCAATAACACCCCTATTGTGATAGTGCTCCACTCTCTCTCTGACAAGTTGTGTCACCCTACTTGTGGGGTCCCGTGGTAGGGGGATGTACGTGCTAGTATCCGATAGCTGTTGTCTAATTTCGGACAGGTAATAATCCTTGTCTAGGATAACAATAGCCCCACCCTTATCTGCTGGTTTTACAATAATGTGTTTATTCTCTTTCAGGGACCTCAAAGCTATGAGTTCCTCATTAGTTAAATTATTACGGAGATGGAATTTCCCTTTCTCTATCTCCTTGAGAACTTCAATGACATCTCTTTGAACCAAGCTGATGTATGTCTCTATCGGGTGTGATGTTTTAGGAGGCATAAATGTGCTAGGGTTTCTCAGGCCAAGAGTCTTAAGGTGCAGAACTTGTGACATATTAGAAGAATCGGACACAATCAGAGGATTTTGACCAGTAGGTAAAGCAAAGTGTGCTTTCAATCTGACAGATCTGAAAAACCTGTTCAACTCCTGATCTAATTGAAAGGAGTTGAACTTGGGTGTGGGGCTGAATGACAGTCCCTTTTGTAATAGTGTGAGTTCGGCTGGGGAGAAATTCTGTCGAGAAATGTTGAAGACGAGGTTCCTACCTGGGAGCGGGTCTGGATCTGGTATTCTCCTCGTCCGCCGTTTGGTCTGGCTCCGCCTGGTCTTCCTCTGTAAGGGCGACGTGCGCCTAAAAAAGAGGGTTTATCTTTGTCACTGTCTGAACCAGAAGGTGAAGATGGTGTGTAGGGTCGTCTGGGACGTCTGTCGGGGAATGGTTCAAAATTCCGCCAATTGTACACCCTGTCTTTTTGATAGTCTTCTTGGTCCCGTAGGAACTTGGTGCGTTTTCTTATTTGTAAATTCTTCCGATACTCAGCTATGGTTTTTTTGGTTTTCGCCTCTAGATTGTTATACTCAGTGGAGGGTAGAGTATTGGCAAATTGTTCCTCCGTCACTTGAATTTTAGTTGTGAGGTCACTGATTTCCTTACGTAGAGTCTCTATGGTCAGCAGAATGATATTGAGGGAGCACTTGTTAAGAATAGCTTCGAATTTCTGGCAGTACTCTTTATTGTCCGAAAATAGGGTTGGTCGCAGTGAGACTCTCAGGCCTCTAGGAATGCGACTGGTTTTGTGGTACTCTGCCAATGTAACGGCATGTAGTTCATAGGCCACTATCCTCTTCTGATCCCTCTCATAGTCCCTTGCACGGAGTTCCTCGGCTGGAACGGACAGAAATTGTCCAGAAGTGGAATAGTCTGAAAGGATTGCAGTGGTTTCCTCGTCACTGTATGTGTAAGTGGCAGTCGACATTGATACACATTGTGGGGAGCCCAAGAAAAAATAGTCCAATGCAATAGTAAGAACTTGGCTCACCAGAATTTGTGGTGCACAAAAAAACTGTTAACTATAAGAAGCGTATAGTTGGCACACACTTATGAAGTTAAAAAAGAAATTGGTATGAAGCAATAATGTTTTTTTCTTGCTTTATTTGCAAATTGTGTAAAGTCTCCCAACGTTTCGACTCACATCGAGTCTTCTTCAGGGAATAATCAAATTTACTATAACATATATGAAACAACAAAAAGATAATCATCTTAATAATGTCTGGGTAGGCTGTAGATAGTTCTTTTTGTTCATTTTATCTCTGTTTTCTCAGTTTAGCATCTACTGGAAAACTTGTTCTAAACTCCTAGCCTATGGTTGATACACCTTTGGGCTATACAGCATTGCTTGCGAAAAATACATTCTTTACCGAGGATTAGTGTCCTAAGTAGGACGTTGTATTTAACTGTAATAGCTCTAATCCTTGCAATGTGTGAATCTGTATACTATTGTGTTTTGCTACTCCCGATCTGATTATCTTTTTGTTGTTTCATATATGTTATAGTAAATTTGATTATTCCCTGAAGAAGACTCGATGTGAGTCGAAACGTTGGGAGACTTTACACAATTTGCAAATAAAGCAAGAAAAAAACATTATTGCTTCATACCAATTTCTTTTTTAACTTCATAAGTGTGTGCCAACTATACGCTTCTTATGGTGACTGTTCTGGTCACAGGAAAGCTGGATATTAGTGATGGGCGAATCCTAAATTACTCGGAATCGCTTGACTCTAGCGAGACCGAGCCCGGGACTCGGTACTCGTTGCGAGTCTAGCGAGTCCAATGTTAATGAATGGGGAAGCGAGTAATAGCGAGTAATGTGTGATTTAAAAATCGCAGATGTGTCTCGGAAAGCGCTTGCATTGCCGTGTCGGAATCCCCACTCGCAACTGTATTTTGCTGCTGTCTCCGAGGCTAAACTCGCATGTGTTTGAGGCGAGGCAAGCGATTTTCTGCAGCAAACCCCATGCTTTTTGCAAACAGGAAATAAGCCGACTCGAGCTGCCTGGCTGGACGCGCAGAAACACACTGAGCAAGCATGGCCCCTGTCAACACCTTGCAATTAACTGCTCTGGTGGAGGCACTGACCCTGCCTATGGGGATAACGTCCAGCGGACTACAGCCTGGAGGGAGATCGCTCAGGTCGTGTTCCCTACGTTTCATCGTTGTGGCCATGATGTACAGCAATATGGTGAGTTAAATGTGTTCACACGTTATATTGCATTTACCGTATATAGTCGTGTATAAGCCGACCCGTGTATAAGCCGACCCCCCTACTTTAGCCCCAAAAAACTGGGAAACCATATTGACCGCCATCCTTGTATACAGCGGCTATCACTGTTAGACAGCCCCCCAGCCCCCCAGCAGAGTATACAGCTCCACCTGCAGAGTATACAGGCCCCCCAGTGTGTATATATGCCCCCGATATTAGGGTATACAGCCCCCCCGTGGGTACACAGGCCCCCCAGCAGTGGGTATACAGGGCCCCCAGTGGTTATACAGGGCCCTCATAGTAGGGTCTACAGCCCCCCGTGGGTATACAGGCTACCAGCAGTGGGTATACAGGGCCCCCATAGTAGGGTCTACAGCCTCCCCCGTGGGTATACAGGCCCCCATAGTAGGGTATACAGGGCCCCTCAATGTGTTATCATGCGCCGTCGCATGGTTGCCTATATTTGGATGGGGTCACAATAGTACACTTAGTTTAAGGGCTGGTCCTCCTGGCTCTGAAGGCCAGGGGGTTGGGTGTATATAAATACCACTAATGAGCGGAGTCTGGTGCCCGCACTATTACATTCTCTATGCGTTGACATGTGCCCTGCCCCATTTGTGATTGTGGCCACGTGAGCTCAATGTCCATAATGCTGTTGATGATGTTCCACACTGTCGTGTCCATGTGCCTTGTATAGACATTACACACACAACATGAATAAAATGTTATTGCTGATTTGTACACATACTTTTAGTGTTTCAAATGTTACAGAGGTCTAAACCCAGTTTGAAATCATTTCACAGTGGACCTCATTATGAAACGGTGGAGGAGCTGCCGCGATCAATACAAGCGGCAACACCACAAGATCATGGAGGGGGGACCGGAAGCTGATCCAGGGCAGATCTATTGCCACTAACGACCGGTTGTCCTTCCTTGAACCGGTGGCCTGTATGCCAAGGTATGTGTCTGCTGCACTGTTGTTTACTATTATTGTTATTATTATTTATTTATATAGCGCCATTAGGTTCCATGGCACTTTACATGAGGATAAGGGTTAACGACAAAAAACAGTACATGAAGACAATCAGGTCATACAGGTACAAAAGGAGAGGACCCTGTCCACGAGGGCACACAGTCTACGTATGAAGCTCTATAATGAGTGTGCTGGTTTACATACCCACACTGGGGTTTGTTTCTGCCATGGTGCAACACAATTCTATTACCTTTGGCAATGATCCAGGACATACACATTTATAGTCACATTGTGACGTTGGGACAAATAAGCAATGTTCTGCAGGGTGGTCAGACAAAATGTTCCGTGACCTCACAATTAGCTATTATTGTTGGCATGTTTGTGGAACAAAGCCATGTTCTTCCCTGCAATGGCCTCTAAGGTGTGTGGCCTTGTCTGGTTTGCCTGTCATAAGCCTCATTTGTATCAGTTCCTATTGGCCTCGACTTGCATAAGGGCCACATACATCCCTACACATTTAGTTGTGGGTGTTTTTTCTTCTAAATAACGTTGCAAGGATATACCCCTTTTGCACTAAACTGTTTGTACACCATCCCAGATTGTTGACACAGTCACACACATTTCAGGACATACCCTGTATCACTACAAATATGTGTGGTTCAGTTTTCCCATGGGTATATTTGGGGCTGCAAGGTGATGGTGTAGATATTAGGGCCCACATGTGAATTTTAGTTTTTTTGTCGTTAACTCATGGCCACATTACGAATCCTCCGGAAAACATAGTATATTAATGCTGTATAAAATCAAACTAAAGAGGGCCATATTTTAAGTGCAACAGGCTTTTATGTCCAAGGTCCTTTAGGAAACCCGAGGTTTGCCCTTGCTGCTCCTGGATTTTTGTTCGGCCCCGTTGGAATAACTGTAAAACTGTCCATCTGTGCATACCACCTTGTTTGGCACCAACGATGTGTGACCTGCTGCTCAAAAACAACCCCATACTCTATGTCCATTACAGTCGGTTCAAAAGCTAAGCCATCTGTTTTGTGTGTTTATTTTACCAAGACATTCCTGATTAGCATACATGGCAGCAAAAAGGAGTGTATGGCACTAACTCCGAATGATCATGTGTCACCTATGCTGCAGGACTCCATTTCCTGTCTTGCTCATCTGCCCTATAGATCTGGGTTATGTGCATTGAGACCAAGGCCGCCCACACTGCGTCTTTTTGTGTCCATCTGATGGCAAACAACCCTGAAGAATGTGTTTGCCTCACAGTGTCTGGCTATAGCTTTGTCCACATAAAGTTTCAAAAAAAAGTCAAAGCAATAGTTGTGGCCACTAATATGTCTTCAAGTACCTAAATAGCTGTCCTGCCTAAGGCAGGGCACAGTGTAATAGTGCAGACAAATTTTTTAATTTGTAATGTAATGCCAAAAAATCGTGGACCAACACTACCCACAAATAGAATATTGTTTGAGGCATGAGCCAAAATGTCCTTAATGTATTTGCTGCAATTCCATCTTAAGGCCAACAATGAAAATACACAGAATACACAGATACACTGAGTCAAAAAAGCGTGCACATTTTATGTTTGGCCTATGGTTTTGTTTCACCGAATTGGTACTAAAAATTTATATAGAAAACTCACCGAAGTTTGGACACTTTTTCTACCCCTTGCAGCTAGCAGGTGGCTGCATGCGTCTAGACACCGGTACACAGACCCCTGCAACCTATAACATGGGGGCGGTTTGTAGCAACCAGGCGACCAGCCATGTATGCAGGGAGAGGCTGGTGGTGAATGCAGACACATGGACACCATCAGGTTTTTTTTTTTTTTTTTGTATAAAGCTAAATTGTACATGTGTTATACATGTGGCTAGGTACTCGTGAGTGTAAGGGCCCTTGATGGTGGGTCACGAGCTTACGATATTCTGGCGCCATAATACCAACTGACACCTTACAACATTATCTTTAGTGTCGACTTGCATCTTTTTATCCATCACAGTTTAGGTTGTTTTCCTCTAGGGGGCGTCTGTCACAGTGGTGCATATTTCAGTGCTGAGCAGCCCGCCTGGTCTAAAAGGAGGCGTCACCAATAGGCTGCTCAGACACTATGCAACACCTGAGTGTGGCAGAGGCCTGATGGTGTCCATGTGTCTGCATTCACCACCAGCCTCTCCCTGCATACATGGCTGGTCGCCTGGTTGCTACAAACCGCCCCCATGTTATAGGTTGCAGGGGTCTGTGTACCGGTGTCTAGACGCATGTGTTACCTCCTGGGGGATCTGCAGCCACCTGCTAGATGCAAGGGGTAGAAAAAGTGTCCAAACTTCGGTGAGTTTTCTATATAAATTTTTAGTACCAATTCGGTGGTTTTTTTGTATAAAGCTAAATTGTACATGTGTTATACATGTGGCTAGGTACTCGTGAGTGTAAGGGCCCTTGACGGTGGGTCACGAGCTTACGATATTCTGGCGCCATAATACCAACTGACACCTTACAACATTATCTTTAGTGTCGACTTGCATCTTTTTATCCATCGCAGTTTAGGTTGTTTTCCTCTAGGGGGCGTCTGTCACAGTGGTGCATATTTCAGTGCTGAGCAGCCCGCCCGGTCTAAAAGGAGGCGTCACCAATAGGCTGCTCAGACACTATGCAACACCTGAGTGTGGCAGAGGCATGATGGTGTCCATGTGTCTGCATTCACCACCAGCCTCTCCCTGCATTCATGGCTGGTCGCCTGGTTGCTACAAACCGCCCCCATGTTAAAGGTTGCAGGGGTCTGTGTACCGGTGTTTAGACGCATGTGTTACCTCCTGGGGGATCTGCAGCCACCTGCTAGATGCAAGGGTAGAAAAAGTGTCCAAACTTCGGTGAGTTTTCTATATAAATTTTTAGTACCAATTCGGTGGTTTTTTTGTATAAAGCTAAATTGTACATGTGTTATACATGTGGCTAGGTACTCGTGAGTGTAAGGGCCCTTGACGGTGGGTCACGAGCTTACGATATTCTGGCGCCATAATACTAACTGACACCTTACAACATTACCTTTAGTGTCGACTTGCATCTTTTTATCCATCGCAGTTTAGGTTGTTTTCCTCTAGGGGGCGTCTGTCACAGTGGTGCATATTTCAGTGCTGAGCAGCCCGCCCGGTCTAAAAGGAGGCGTCACCAATAGGCTGCTCAGACACTATGCAACACCTGAGTGTGGCAGAGGCCTGATGGTGTCCATGTGTCTGCATTCACCACCAGCCTCTCCCTGCATACATGGCTGGTCACCTGGTTGCTACAAACCGCCCCCATGTTAAAGGTTGCAGGGGTCTGAGCAGCCTATTGGTGACGCCTCCTTTTAGACCGGGCGGGCTGCTCTCAGCACTGAAATATGCACCACTGTGACAGACGTCCCCTAGAGGAAAACAACCTAAACTGCGATGGATAAAAAGATGCAAGTCAACACTAAAGATAATGTTGTAAGGTGTCAGTTGGTATTATGGCGCCAGAATATCGTAAGCTCGTGACCCACCATCAAGGGCCCTTACACTCACGAGTACCTAGCCACATGTATAACACATGTACAATTTAGCTTTATACAAAAAAAAAAAAAAAAAAAAAAACCTGATGGTGTCCATGTGTCTGCATTCACCACCAGCCTCTCCCTGCATACATGGCTGGTCGCCTGGTTGCTACAAACCGCCCCCATGTTATAGGTTGCAGGGGTCTGTGTACCGGTGTCTAGACGCATGTGTTACCTCCTGGGGGATCTGCAGCCACCTGCTAGATGCAAGGGGTAGAAAAAGTGTCCAAACTTCGGTGAGTTTCCTATGGTTTTGTTTCCAAACGCAACCCATTCACCAAATTTTTTTTATATTTACCCACAGAGCTGCTCACTACCAGATGCGGCGTCGAAACCCGCCACCACAGCTGCCTGAGGAGGCGAGGGAGGCCCCTGCACCACCACCCGACTTGGAGTGGAGGAGGGAGTACCACCACCACCACCACCACCTTTGGGGCATGCCCGGCCACAGCAAGAAGACGAGGTTGAAGGGCCACCACAACCGGCTCCCCACCAAAACCAACCTCTGCCCATCCACCTTGCTCCACTGCCGACTGCCAGCAGTGTGGGGAGTCAACATAACCCCAGCAGCCCCTCTCAGATCCCGGGGGCACAAAATTACCACATCGGACAATGTGATGCTGACTTTGCCCGCAGTCTTATACCATTCTTGGCTCAGATTCCATGGGAGAGACAACTGCGGGCAAGGTCAGCAATCCACATTGTCCTTGATGCCTGTAGGCCCCCAAACCACCCTGGGCAGGTATTTGCTTATTTAGAGGAGTGGCAGCTGTCTAGCTCCAACAGACTGGACAGGGCCACACCCCGGGACAGGTACGTGGCGACCCAGAGGTGGTGTCCACCAAACAGGGGCCTACCAACCCAAGGCCAACCGGCCCAGATGACCCACCCTACAGGGTTACAACCATTGGGTGAGGTAATCCATGGGGCCCTGGACTTCCTCCACGACCAGGGTGATGGTGTCCCGGTAGAGGCAACCCCAGAGAATGCGCCAACCTACCACCAGCTGTAGGGCACATTTTTTTTTGTGTTTATTTGTTTGTATTGTGCATTGCACAATTTCTTTGTTATTTACTTATGTTTTATGTATAACTTTTTACAAAGTAAAAAAAAAAAAAAAAAAGAATCTGACATCTTTGCCATTATGGCATAATAATACACAGTTTACAAAAACTGCTTTGTGTCTGTCTTTTTTCAGGGAATGGATGTGCAGGTTTTTTTTGTGGGTGGGCTTAAAGTCATCATTATTAGCAAGTACTTTACGGCCCGCATGGCGTTTGAAGGCACCTTGGTTATTATGTGTAAAATCATGACTGCACATACAAATGTTGCTGACAAATAAATAGTGCCTGTGTTTGGGGGGGGGGTTACTTAATGACTCGGTATGGCAACAACACTAGGAACACAGATGCGATAGGCTGGGACATCTACTTGCAACAGAGCGCGTCTACGCGTTATCTCCGTAGCGTACAGTGGGACCCTTCGCCAGGCTCCAGCAGGATCTTAGTACAAGCCACGTCTTCGATGCAGGCATAGGCTTGTTGCCTCAAAAAATTAGCCCAAGGGGCGGGATCAACTCTTTTTAGAAATAGAGGAGGGCGCGTGGCCCATACTATATTCTTGCTTGTCCTGAGAGCATAGGAGAAGCCACGTCTTCGATGCAGGCATAGACTTGTTGCCTCAAAAAATTAGCCCAAGGGGCGGGATCAACTCTTTTTAGAAATAGAGGAGGGCGCGTGGCCCATACTATATTCTTGCTTGTCCTGAGAGCATAGGAGAAGCAACGTCTTCGATGCAGGCATAGGCTTGTTGCCTCAAAAAATTAGCCCAAGGGGCGGGATCAACTCTTTTTAGAAATAGAGGAGGGCGCGTGGCCCATACTCTATTCTTGCTTGTCCTGAGAGCATAGGAGAAACAACGTCTTCGATGCAGGCACAGGCTTGTTGCCTCAAAAAATTAGCCCAAGGGGCGGGATCAACTCTTTTTAGAAATAGAGGAGGGCGCGTGGCCCATACTCTATTCTTGCTTGTCCTGAGAGCATAGGAGAAACAACGTCTTCGATGCAGGCACAGGCTTGTTGCCTCAAAAAATTAGCCCATGGGGCGGGATCAACTCTTTTTAGAAATAGAGGAGGGCACGTGGCCCATACTATATTCTTGCTTGTCCTGAGAGCATAGGAGAAGCAACGTCTTCGATGCAGGCATAGGCTTGTTGCCTCAAAAAATTAGCCCAAGGGGCGGGATCAACTCTTTTTAGAAATAGAGGAGGGCACGTGGCCCATACTATATTCTTGCTTGTCCTGAGAGCATAGGAGAAGCAACGTCTTCGATGCAGGCATAGGCTTGTTGCCTCAAAAAATTAGCCCAAGGGGCGGGATCAACATTTTTAAAATTAATGCAAGGCACTTGAGCCAAACAATATGTTTTATTGCAGTTTGAGAAAGGCCCACAATGCAGGGATAGGCTTGTTGCCTTAAAAAATTCAGCCAAGAGACTGTGTTGGATTGTCTGACATAAATCAACGTTCAAAAATCATCACAAGTGCATGCATTATTAAAGTAACATTACTGACACTGATTGTGTAGTTTTGTTGTCATGCAGCAAGTGTAGCAGGAACATTAGTTATCAAATCTTCTTAGCAGAGGCACATTGTTTATCCTTTGTGTCCGAAGAGGACATAATGTTTAAACCGCAGTCAGCCAAACATATCAAATTTGATAATGTCCCTCTAGGTTTGGGAACTGTCGTCTGGAGGGGTTAAGAACTTTGATGATATCCAGTCCTTGTTAAACTTAATGAGAGTGAGTCTGTCGGCATTTTCTGTAGTCAGCCGTGACCTTCTATCAGTGACAATTCCCCCAGCGGCACTAAAAACACGCTCTGATGTCACACTAGCAGCAGGGCAGGCCAGCAACTCCAAGGCATACAAAGACAGCTCAGTCCAAGCGTGAAGCTTGGAAACCCAGTAATTAAAGGGTACAGAGGGGTCGGTTAAGAAGCTGGTAGTGTCACACACATACTCGTTCAACATGTTTGACAATGTTTGTCTCCTAGACAAGGGGACCGTAGGCACAATCCGTTGCAGATTGGAAGGTCTGTTGAACATCGCCCAGTTGGTGGATATCTTACCACCACCTCTTCTTGACATTGTGGCCGTTTGTGTCCCTACCAAAGGCTGCTGTGGCAAAGAGCTGCTTGTTCGTGGTATAGCGGAGTCAGAGGGTGAAATTGACAACACTTTTGAAATGATCCATCGTTAAGCCCCTTGGTGACTGCAACAGCAGCGATGGAAACTTGTCTTTGTAGCGTGGGTCAAGGAATGTTGACAACCAGTAGAGGTCGCTGTCATAGATGTTAATGACGCGTGGATCTTGGGACAGACATTGAGACATGAAGTCAGACATGTGTGCTAGGCTACAAAGACTCATGTCTTCTGTGTCACCTGACTGATGAACAATAGGCATCATGGTCTCAAAATTGGTCTCCGCCTCCTCCTCTTCAGCTCACCCATGCTGTACCGACATAAACCTGGGGTTGGGAGTTCCATCAGGGTGCACCTCAGTACCATGGAGAAATAAATCGTCTTCACCTTCATCATCACTGTTTTGTTCTGCAGCCAATGTTGCCGGCTGAAATTGGCTTTGCTGGCTCTGATCGTGGATGTTAAAATCTGGATCCATAGCCCTCCGCTCTGTTTTAAGATTCAGGAGAGAATCTTTAAGCAAACAGAGCATGGGGATGGTGAGACTAATAATGGACTGATCACCGCTGACCAGTTTTGTGCAGTAATCGAAGTTCTCTAGAACCTCGCAAAGGTCAGCGATCCAGACCCACTCCATCGTACCAATGTGTCTTGTATTACTTCCTGGGTGACGGGCATGTTGCAGCTGATATTCCACTATTGCCCTCTGCTGCTCATTGAACCTTGCCAACATATGGAATGTAGAATTCCATCGTGTGGGCATGTCGCAAATTAATCTGTGTTTGGGCAAATTAAATTGCTGTTGAAGGGCAGATAGACTTGCAAGTGCCGTGGATGAATGTCGGAAATGTCCGCAATTTCTACGCACCTTCTCTAGTAGGTCAGATAACTCTGGGTAATTTTTCAAGAATTTCTGAACTATAAGGTTCAGCACGTGAGCCATGCAAGGCACGTGTTGAAGGTTACCGAGCTTTATTGCTGCAACAAGGTTTCGTCCGTTATCACTGACAACAAGAACTGTTTGTAGTTGCAGTGGGGTCAGCCACTCATCTGTCTGTTGCTTAACACCTTTCCACAGCTCGGTTGCAGTGTGAGGTGTGTCACCTAGACAGATCAGCTTAAGAAGAGCCTGTTGTCGCCTGGCTGATGCAGTACGGCAAAGCTCCCAACTTTGACGTGATGTTGTGGACAACTCAGCAGTGGTCAAGGAAGTAGAAGACGCACATTGTGTTGTTGAAGTATATGAGGACGCGGACACCCGGAATGATGTTGTGCCCGCTATTCGTGGAGTTGGTAGGATCGCAGATATTCCACTATTAGACTTTGGGACAATCTCGACAAGGTTGATCCAGTGAGCCGTTAGGGATATGTATCTGCCCTGTCCACAACTACTTGTCCAGGTGTCAGTTGTCAGGTGAACTTTTCCGCTCACAGCATTTGTCAGTGCACACTTCAAGTTGCTAACCACGTGCTGATGTAACGCGGGTACAGCAGTACGTGAAAAAAAATTGCGACTGGGGACAGAGTATCGTGGTGCTGCTGTAGCGACCGGTGGCAAGGCCGCGGGTGTGTGTGTATGATCTTTCTCAACAGAATCCCCATACTCAGATTTAACCGGTAGTAGCATTTCTTTACTGTAAAACATATCTATAACACAGTCAACTGATCTAGCTGCACACATGTATATGGTGGAGTCTCTGGATCTTCACTTTATCCGGGTGCGCAGCAAGAAGAAGAAAAAAAGAAAACAAACAAAATGGAGATATCTTTCCCTAACTTTCCCTCAAATCACGTACCAGTCTATCACGGAAGAAGATGTCGCTCCCACGTGGCAGGCCTGGGGTCTCACGATGACGGGTCCAGGTGCAGCGCTGAAGGGGGGCAGACTCCTCAGTCCTCCTCTTCGGTCTTCTTCCGCAGGTAACAGATTTTTGTTAGTCTCTCTCTCTGTCCCGGGGCACACAGATCAGGAGAAAGGAGATCACAGTAGCACAGATGGCTCCCTTATGTCGGTCACAGCCCCTGCACATGTAATCTGGTGGCAATGTCCTGAATTCCGGAGGCAATGTCCTGAATTTGAGTTGGACCCTCGGTAAGACAAGGTCCTGCAGACCGGGGGTTGCAGCAACGATTTTCACGGGTATTTCTTCCCAAGAATCCGGCTGCAAAAGAGCCCTATGTCGGCAGACACTACACACAGGTCTGTCCTTGCTGAAAATCTGAGTCTGCCCAGCCCTGTTTTTCTTCCTGGGTAAAAAAGAGAGAAGGTGGGGGATTTCCACCCTCTGTGATTGTACAGTCCACTAATGCCCTCTGGTGGACAAGTGCGGAAACAAAGTCTAATTCTGTGTCCATTTCTATGATACAGGCTGAATTGTTCACCTCATTACACTGCCACAGCCAACATCTCCCGAAAAGCCTCAGTATCCACAAGCCTAAATGGCAGCATTTCTACAGCTAACAGCTTAGAAATTTGCGCTGTCATTTGTCGAGAAAAAGGGTGCGTGGATAGGTGCTTCCGCTGCCTCTCATACAGCTGTGGAACAGACAACTGGACATTTGGGGCAGACTCACAAGTCACTTGACTACTGTCATATCTCTGGTCTAACGCAGCTTGTGAGGAGATCGTATGAGTAGGAGCTGCTGCATGAACAGTAGATGGTGAAGGACGAATCGGAGGTGGCCTAACAGTGTTGAGGTCAGAAGGCCCTGATGTCGAACCCTGATGGGCCAACCACTGACTTGGGTGCTTAAGAGTTATGTGCTTACGCATACTGCTGGTGCTCAAGTTTGCTTTGCCCTGGCCTCTGCTTAGCCTGGCATAGCAGATGTTACATATAACGACATTTGCTACTGATGGGCTATCTTTAAAAAATGTCCAGACAATGGATGTTCGTGCTTTAGGTTGTGTTGTAGGAACTGGAGGATAAGTCTGGCCAACACAAACTGTAGACACAGTTTGGCCAACTGTTGTTAAAGTTGGGGCAACAGTTGGTACAGTTTGTTCAACAGTTGACACAATTTGGGCTACTGTTGTCACAGCTTGGATTCTAGATAAAGGAGTAAGCCTGGGTGCTTTAGGCGGTGGTACATAACCACTTTCCTCCTCCTGGCTGCTCTGTTGGCTCTGCATGTCAAGTGTCCAGGTTGGATCAGTGGTCTCATCATCCACCCCCTCCTCCTCAAAGTCTTCTGGATAACGTGACTGTTCAGGCTGGCCAGATGAGATGTGTGTCTCATCATCATCATCATCCTTCACCTCCTGAGACAGTCTATGCCTTTGTTGAAAGGGACGTTCTTCAGGACGAGGTGAATCCAAACTTTGTCCATGAATGGAATGTACGTCTTGTTCAAGTATCTGGTCGGGAAGTGACAAAGAAAGGTCAGGTTGTATGAATGGCTGATAAGAACCAAATAAATCTTCCGAGTGTCCAAGTTCGCGGTCTAAATTTTCCTCTGTCTGGCGATGGCTTGAGGAAATAGGAAGATTTTGCAGATTAGATGACCCCGCGTTGTCAGTAGCGGCACTTGAATATGGTGTCAAGGATGATTGTGTGCTTCCAGAACCAGTGGTTGAGGTCTTGTCAGCCATCCAAGATGTTATTTGGTCTTGCTCTTCCGGCCTCAAGACACGTTTAGGTTGAGTACTGGGAAATTTAGACAGCAGAAAGGTGGATCGATCAATCCTCGTCTGTCTACTTCTACCAGTGCCTTGTTGTTCACGACTGCTAGGGCCACGACCTCATCCCTGTCCCTTTGCAGACTCTTTTTTGGGCATTTGGTGTTTTTGGGACATTGTTGACAAATGCACAGCCACTGAGATGGAGTTAGGTGTTGCTGTAGGCGTCACTTACTGGCGGGTTAAGTGTGTGCTAACACTTGGCAGTGAAGCAGCACACTAGTCCTCAAAAAATTATAAGGTGCGCACAGCCACCGAGATGGAGTTAGGTGTTGCTGTAGGCGTCACTTACTGGCGGGTTAAGTGTGTGCTAACACTTGTCAGTGAAGCAGCACACAAGTCCCTCAAAAAATTATAAGGTGCGCACAGCCACCGAGATGGAGTTAGGTGTTGCTGTAGGCGTCACTTACTGGCGGGTTAAGTGTGTGCTAACACTTGTCAGTGAAGCAGCACACTAGTCCCTGAAAAAATTATAAAGTGCGCACAGCCACCGAGATGGAGTTAGGTGTTGTTGTAGGCGTCACTTACTGGCGGGTTAAATGTGTGCTAACACTTGTCAGTGAAGCAGCACACTAGTCCCTCAAAAAATTATAAGGTGCGCACAGCCACCGAGATGGAGTTAGGTGTTGCTGTAGGCGTCACTTACTGGCGGGTTAAGTGTGTGCTAACACTTGTCAGTGAAGCAGCACACTAGTCCCTCAAAAAATTATAAGGTGCGCACAGCCACCGAGATGGAGTTTGGTGTTGCTGCAGGCGTCACTTACTGGCGGGTTAAGTGTGTGCTAACACTTGTCAGTGAAGCAGCACACTAGTCCCTGAAAAAATTATAAAGTGCGCACAGCCACCGAGATGGAGTTTGGTGTTGCTGCAGGCGTAACTTACTGGCGGGTTAGATGTGTGCTAACACTTGGCAGTGAAGCAGCACACTAGTCCCTGAAAAAATTAGTAAGTGCACACAGCCACCGAGATGGGGTTAGGTGTTGCTGCAGGTGTCACTTACTGGCGGGTTAAGTGTGTGCTACCACTTGGCAGTGAAGCAGCACACTAGTCCCTGAAAAAATTATTAAGTGCGCACAAGTAGTCGCACAAGTAGGTGGCGTACGTGCTATTTGCAGCTAGGAGAGCAGCAACGCACTGATCTGCCACAGACAAATTAAAGCTGAAGGGGTTTTTAGGACCCAAAATCTATCAGCTGCAAAAAAATTGTAAATAGTACCTCAGCTAAGCCTCTGAATTCAGCTATTAGAACAGCTGAGTGACTAAGCGAAGCTATGAGGTCGCTCCTGGGAGCACTGTAAGGCTGCAGCTCCCTGCTTCCCTGCCTGCCTACAGTCCTCTACACAGTACTCCTCTGTCCTCCTGCTAGCTCTCACAAGAGCTGTTTGGGGTTAATATAAGGAATTTTTAAGGTTCCCTACACTGACTGACAATCCCTATGATCTGCTCCAGAATCTACCTCACCCTGCTCTAGCTCAGATCTTCAGAGAAATGTGCCCAAAATGGCAGTGGAAAGGCTTATATACAGCCTTGCCTGTCATACATGACATAGGCATCACGATGGACAGCAGCCAATCATAGTCCTGCCACAACCAACATGGCTGTGGCATTACTGAATATGATTGGCTAACATGCTTGTCCATCTTCACAATTTTTCTGACCTAACACGCTAGGCTGTCTCGAATACTGAATACAGGACTCGGATTCGTAGACTCGCTCAGAATCGCTAAGACTCGCTCAGACTCGCTCAGAGTCGCTGCTGACAGCGGGTATCCGTGAAGCGGTGCGATTCTTTAAACGATTTTGGGGAGATTCAAGCTACATAGCGATGTGATATAGCGAGTCTAGCGAGTGAGAAAAAGTAAACTAGGATTGCCATTGACTTGCATTGGACTCGTTACTTTGCGAGTACTCGCTGGGAAACTCGCCGAGTACCGAGTCCTACGAGTCCCTTACTACTCGCCGAGTAACGAGTCCTAGCGAGTAGATTCGCCCATCACTACTTTATATATTAACAAAAGTTAATAAATAACTGATGTTAGCTATAACAAAATAGAATTTGAATATGTCATATTAATGACCTGTAAGAAAATAGAAGCTGAGCTGTGATTGGTTGCTATACGCAGCCTAATAAATCTCCAGCCAACAGTAAACCCTCCCCTGGCCGGGCAGTATATGTTACCTCACACATACACATAATAGACAGCTCATGTGACTGACATCTACCTTAATTCCCTATATGGCACATGTGTTGCACATTGGCTGTTTTTAATCAGATGTTTATGTTTGGAAATTAAAGATAGCACACGTATGAGGTGATTTGTGTGAGGTGATTTGTGCACATCTGTGCCTGTCTGTGTGGTGTGTGTGTCCCTGTGGAGTGAGTGCATGTGTCCCTATAGGGTGTGTATGTCCCTGTGGGGGGGTCTGTGTGGTGTGTGTTTCTGTTGTGTGTGTCTCTTTGTGGTGTGTGTGTCCCTGTGGGGTGAGTGCATGTGTCCCTATAGGGTGTGTATGTGTGTGTGTCCCTGTGGGGGGGTTGTGTGGTGTGTGTGTGTCTCTTTGTGGTGTGTGTGTGTGTCCCTGTGGGGTGAGTGCATGTGTCCCTATAGGGTGGCTATGTGTGTGTGTCCCTGTGGGGGGGTCTGTGTGGTGTGTGTGTCTGTGTTGTGTGTGTGTGTGTCCATGTGGGGTGAGTGCATGTGTCGCTATAGGGTGTGGGTCCCCGTGGGGGTGTGTGTGTGTCTCTGTGTTGTGTCTCTTTGTGGTGTGTGTGTTTGTTCGGGTGCGTGGTGAGTTTCCAATATTGGGGCTGCACCTTAGCGACTATACACTTGCTGTTACTCTTTGTTTGCGTGTGGTGTGTGTATACATGTCCCCATGCATGGTGAATATCTCATGTCGGGGCCTCACCTTAGTGACTATATGCTGGTATGTGCTGTTAGTCTTTGGCGCTATCATTAAAGGGAACCTGTCACCCGATTTTAAGCTCCTACACTATCTCTAGCTGTCCCTACACCTTCCTAGCAGCTCCCTATCTCTCCCTTTCTTATCTAAAGTGTCCCTATTAAAGAAGTGTAAAATAAGATTAAACTTACTGCAGTCCCCGTAGTTAGGGGACTGGGTAGGCGTGGCCTCTGTTCCTTCCTCACTCCTCCGTGTGGAAATGCACGCCCCGCTGGGCGGCATTATTGTGGGTCCTCTCTGCCCCCATTAACATTAATCCTCCGCCCTCTACACCTCTTTGCACCGGCCGGGCGTCACATCCGGCGCGGTGCATTATGGGCCGTCACGTGATCTGCCCTAGTGCATTCTGGGTCCGATCACGTGATCGGCCCCAGTGCATTATGGGCTTGATCACGTGATCGGCCCCGGCTCCGCGCATGCGCAATGCGCTTATTGAAGCCGGGGCCGATCACGTGATCAAGCCCATAATGCACTGGGGCCGATCACGTGATCGGACCCAGAATGCACTAGGGCAGATCACGTGACGGCCCATAATGCACCGCGCCGGATGTGACGCCCGGCCGGTGCAAAGAGGTGTAGAGGGCGGAGGATTAATGTTAATGGGGGCAGAGAGGACCCACAATAATGCCGCCCAGCGGGGCGTGCATTTCCACACGGAGGAGTGAGGAAGGAACAGAGGCCACGCCTACCCAGTCCCCTAACTACGGGGACTGCAGTAAGTTTAATCTTATTTTACACTTCTTTAATAGGGACACTTTAGATAAGAAAGGGAGAGATAGGGAGCTGCTAGGAAGGTGTAGGGACAGCTAGAGATAGTGTAGGAGCTTAAAATCGGGTGACAGGTTCCCTTTAAGCCCCTCTCATTCACAACTGTCAACTGGTAACTGTCACTTTTTCCCCATTATGTAGAGAGGGGCAAAACTGTTTGGTGAATTGGAATGCGCGGGGTTAAAATTTCGTCTCACAACATAGCCTATGACGCTCCCGGGGTTCAGATGTGTGATTGTGCAAAATTTTGTGGCTATAGCTGACAGCTATCGATTTTCCATTCACTTTTTCCATTTCACTTTTTGCCCGGGTTAATAACTACTGTTAACAAAATAGAATGTGTTGACAAAAATTTATTCAGCACACAAAAACCACAAAACAAATCGATAGAAATGTAATTATTAAAAGGCAAAAACTAAGCTAATAGAAGCATTTCACAATATATATTTCAATACCACAGATATTCCACACAGAATTTAACTAAATTGGCCAAGTAATGTGAAGTAATCTTCTCCTCCTTATTCGAGAGCCTTTTGATAGACAACATTCTTAGTTCTTCCTTCAGGTGCAAAGACGAACAGATTTTTGGCTGTTCCAACTGTTGAACAGGCCACATAAAGTTGACCATGAGAAAAGCATGGAGATTGTAAATCAATTTCAACTACTTTCAAAGACTGTCCCTGAGCCTTGTGGATGGACATAGCAAATGCCAGTCGAACAGGAGACTGGAGGCGTTTAAAATCAAAAGGCAAATCAGGTGGAATAAGAGGAATTGTTGGAATGAAAACATCTTCTCCTGTGGCACATCCTGTCAAAATGGTTGCCTCAATCACATGTGTCACATGTGTCTTAATCAAGAGTCTTGTTCCATTACACAGCTTTGGTGGATCCTCGCTTCCCTCTCCTCAGAAAGTTCATTGGCCCTTGAGGAAGCAGCTCTTGTTCTCATATCTGCAAGCCTCGCTTCCCTCTCCTCAGAAAGTTCATTGGCCCTTGAGGAAGCAGCTGCTGTTCTCATGTGTGTCAGCCTTGTTTCTCAGTCTTCACATTTTTCACTCACCCGTAATGCAGCTTTTCTTTTTGCATCAGCTGACATTCATGCCAAGGAACTCCTTTTCTTATGAGGCATCATTGTGGTAAAAATAGTCTGTAACTGGCAGTTTCTATATCCTCTCACATAGAGGTAATGTGACTGACATCAGCCTTTCCACCAACACACCCTAACGGACATCCTATTACCTCACAGACATCCTATTAACTCACAGAAGCTTTACTGAGAATGTCCTTTGTTGTCTATATTAACCAATCTGAGCTCAGATTAACAGTAGCAAAATAGAAGCTGAGCTGTGATTGGTTGCTATTGGCAGCCTGATAAATCCCCAGGCAACAGGAAACCCTCCCCCCTGACAGTATATATTAGCTCATACATACACATAATAGACAGGTCATGTGACTGACTGCTGCCGTATTTCCTATATGGTACATTTGTTTCTCTTGTAGTTTTGCTGCTTATTAATCAGATTTTTATTGTTGAAGGATAATACCAGACTTGTGTGTGTTTTAGGGCGATTATGTGGCGAGGTTGGTGTATGTGTGGTGAAATGTGTGCTGAGGATGTGTTCAAGCACCTGGTAGTGTGAGGCGCATTTTGTGTGTGTGTTCATATCCCCGTGTGTGGTGAGTATACTATGCGGGGCCCCACCTTAGCAACTGTATGGTATATACTGTTTGGCGGCATCGCTCTCATTCTTTAAGTCCCCCTTGTTCACATCTGGAAGCTGTCAATTTTCCTCCAACACATTTCCTTTCACTTTTTCCCCATTATGTAGATAGGGCCAAAATTGTTTGGTGAACTGGAACACTCAGGGTTAAAATTCCGCCTCACAACATAGCCTATGACACTCTCGGGTCCAGACGTGTGACTGTGCAAAATTTTGTGGCTATAGCTGACAGCTGTCGATTTTCCTCCAACACTTTTCCTTTCCCTTTTTCCCCATTATGTAGATAGGGGCAAAATGGTTTGGTGAATTGGAATGTGCGGGTTAAAATTTCACCTCAGAACATAGCCTATGATGCTCCCAGGGTCCAGACGTGTGATTGTGCAAAATTTTGTGGCTATAGCTGACAGCTGTCGATTTTCCTCCAACACTTTTCCATTCACTTTTTCCCATTATGTAGATAGGGGCAAAATTGTTTGGTGAACTGGAACGCGCGGGGTTACAATTTCGCCTCATAACATAGCCTATGACGCTCTCGGGGTCCAGACGTGTGACTGTGCAAAATTTTGTGGCTGTAGTTGCGACAGTGTAGATGCCAATCCCGGACATACATACACACATACATACACACACACACATTCAGCTTTATATATTACTAGCTGTGAGCCCGATGCGATTGCATCGGGATTCTAGAATCTGTGTATAGTTTACTCAGTATATTTCAAATATGGCGGCATAGCGGCCGCCGCTATTCTGATTGTTCGGCGCACTGAAGGCGGCGACCGATCAGAAGAGCGCCGCGCTGTATGGCGCCATACTTCAAATACATGGAATATTTTAAGTTTCACATTTACCATTGTAAATGAGGCGGTATTCTCATTGGTCGCTGTGTGCTGCCGGCAAGCAATGAGAATAGCGGCTCACTTTCATCAGTAAATGTGAAACTCAAAGTCGTCCATTATATGTCTAAGATGGCGGCCTGATTCTAAAGAATGGGGAGTCTAGCATGCATATATACATTATTCATTCAAATTTGACAATAATGCACATAAGACATGATATCTATCTATCAACTACCAATGTTTGTATAGTATATGTCAATGTAGTACATGTCATGATTCTAAGGCAAGGCTTTTCGTACAGATACTGGCACCGATGTTTTGTACAGATTATTAACATTCATATATAAATTGAATATACATAATCTATGGTTTAGCCAGTACATATTTCCCCACCAACCACGGGAAGGTAGCCTTACAGCTGGTGGGACCTACTCTACTCTATCCCTAATTATTAATACTTAGACTCCTTTTAAATCAGATATTTTTCGGCTATTTGCAGAAGGTGTGGAATAACAAAATACAATTTCTGCACTTGGCACCAAAAGACCTACCTACAGATCACTTTCAGCAAGTAACATGTAATGTATATGGAACTTCCAGTTAGCTTGCAGTAAATACGGCAAGCACAGCTTCGACAGATTCACTAAATGCAACCACTAAAAATCAGAGCTAACTGCGATTTTGGTGGTTGAAACTGTCGAAACCACATGTGCCGCAACTGCCGCAAGTAAACCACAAATTCAATATAAATTTCATGCAACTTACAGTAAGAATGCTGTAGGTCACAATTAGGCAGCAAGTGGCAAAATAGCTTTTTTCCCACTATAAATTCAACAAATAGCAGAAGAATTCAGATTAAAAATCAAAATGTCATTTCTTTCCCTATGTGTCTAAATATGTACCTATGTGTCTAAACATGTACCTATATGTATGTATGTACTTATATGTACAGAACACAGTTCGAGATAGAGATGTGTGTGAACAGGCGTCCCACCCGTCTCTTAGCTGTTCACAAAAACCTCACCCTTTGTAAAAAGAAAATGAAATCTCTCAGCAGCTATACTGCTGGAGCTTCAGGTTCTTATCACTAAATGCAAGCATTTAGATGATACACATCTACAATCTACAACAAAATGTGTGTTTATATACATATACTATGAAATATAAAAATAATGTTTCTAAGCTTAAAAAAACTAACGACTATATATCTTAAATATTTTATATCTAATAACTAATTATAATGTCTTTATAACTAAACTAATTTTTTGGGTATTTTTGTTTTTTTATACTCCTATACATATATGGCTAAACTAATTTTTTTGTAATTTTTTTTTTTTATTCCTATACATCTATGGCTAAACTAATTTATTGTAATATTTGTGTTAAATTAGAAAGTAACTATGTATCTAAATCTAATATGCATCTAAAGAATTAAAAGTAAAATATTTTTATACACTATATTTTTAGTGAAAACTAAAACTAACAACTATATATCTTAAATGACTATTTTATATCTAATAAGTAATTATAATGTCTTTATCTATAACTAAACTAATTTTTTTTGTACTTTTTTTTTTATTCCTATACATCTATGGCAAAACTAATTTATTGTAGTATTTGCGTTTAATTAGAAAGTAACTATGTATCTAAATGTAATATGTATCTAAAGAATTGAAAGGAAAATATGTTTATACACTATATATTTGTAGTGAAAACTAAAACTAACGACTATATATCTTAAATTACTATTTTATATCTAATAACTAATTATAATGACTTTATCTATAACTAAGCTCATTTTGTTGGCATTTTTTTTTTCTATTCCTATACATCTATGGTTAAACTAATTTTTTGATATTTTTTTTTTTCTATTACTATACATCTATGGCTAAACTAATTTATTCAAATATTTGTCTTTAATTAGAAAGTACATATGTATCTAAATCTAATATGTATATAAAGAATTTAAAGTAAAATATATTTATAGACTATATTTGTAGTGAAAACGAACACTAACGACTATATTTCTTAAATGACTATTTTATATCTAATAACTAATTATAATGTCTTTATCTATAACTAAACAGTTATTTTGGTATCTTTGTTTTTTTCTATTCCTATACATCTATGGCTAAACTAATTTTTTTTTTTTTTTATTCCTATACATCTATGACTAAACTAATTTATTGTAATATTTGTGTTTAATTAGAAAGTAACTATGTATCTAAATCTAATATGTATCTAAATAATTTAAAATAAACTATTATAGAGAATATTTGTCGTAAAGAGTTTTTCACAATTGGGCAGCAATTTGCCTTGAATGGGTGTATCCAGCACTTTCACCTTAACATTGCATCGTGTTTTCACTCGTGAAAAAGCCACATATAGCTGTCCATGTCCAAAAACGGGTTCTGGCGAAAAAATCCCTACTTTCTCCAGTTTTTGGCCTTGGGATTTGTTGATGGTCATGGCAAAAGCAGGCTTCACGGGAAATTGTCGACGTCTTAACTTGAAAGGTAAGGCAGTGTTTGATGGAGATAAATCAATCCTTGGAATAAACACCACATTTCCTTCTGCAGACCCAATAATGACTTTTGCTTGAATCATATTGGCAAACAAAGTGATGACAATGAAGCGAGTCCCATTTCAAACACCTTTTCTGCTGTTAAAGTTGCGCAAAAGCATGACAATGGTGCCGATTTGTAATTTGAGGCGATGAGAAGGCAATCCCATTGGTGTGAATGATTTTAAAAATTCCACTGGATATTGGTCTGGATCTTCAGTCTCATCAGGATCAATGGAATCATCACTAATGTATTCAGTGTATTCAACAGCAATGCAATCCATAATCTTAGAGTTCACCATATCCACATGGTCATTTTTAGGGCAAAGAATGGCATCTAATGCAGCAATTGAAATGCTTTCATTGTTATGTACATTATGTATGTAAATGTAATATGTATCAAAAGAATTTAAGATAAAATATTCTTATAGACAATATTTTTAGTAAATACTTTTTCAGAATTAGGCAGCAATTTGCCTTGAATGGGTGTATCCAGCACTTTCACTTTAACATTACATCGTCTTTTCACTCGTGAAAAAGCCACATATAACTGTCCATGTCCAAAAACGGGTTCTGGCAAAAAAAATCCCTACTTTCTCCAGTGTTTGGCCTTGGGATTTGTTGATGGTCATGGCAAAAGCAGGCTTCACGGGAAATTGTCGACGTCTTAACTTGAAAGGTAAGCCAGTCTCTGATGGAGATAAATCAATCCTTGGAATAAACACCACATTTCCTTCAGCAGACCCAGTAATGACTTTTGCTTGAATCATATTGTCAAACAAAGCGATGACAATCAAGCGAGTCCCATTGCAAAGACCTTTTCTGCTGTTAAAGTTGCGCAAAAGCATGACAATGGTACCGATTTTTAATTTGAGGCGATGAGAAGGCATTCCCGTTGGTGTGAGTGAATTTAAAAATTCCACTGGATATTGGTCTGGATCTTCAGTCTCATCAGGATCAATGGCATCATCACTAATGTATTCAGTGTATTCACCAGCAATGCAATCCATGACCTTAGAGTTCACCATATCCACATGGTCATTTTTAGGGCAAAGAATGGCATGTGATGCAGCAATCTGAATTTTTTCATTGTTATGTACATCTATGAGAATGTTTTCACCAAATATAGCAAGTATGAGTGAGCCAGTGCAGATCATGTCTTGTGGGATTTCAATGATATCATCTCCAAGGTTGAAATCATTGGACAATTCACCATTTCCCAGTTGAAGTAACCAACTGCTATAATCAGGATCAATGGAGCGCATGTTGTTGAAGAGTGGCAATTGAGTGTAAAGCTGCCATTGTCGTGAGTATTTAATACAACTCTCTATAATGTCAGTTCTTGTACCATGAGGGATGATAGGCAGACACTGTCTAAAGTCTCCTCCCAAAACAATGACTTTCCCTCCAAAAGGTGTTGTATTTTTCTTGGAAATATCTGTTGTCATGACATCCCGTAAAAGTAGATCTATCACATGCAATGCATATTTAGATAACAGAGTGGACTCGTCAATAATGAAAAGTTTGGTACTTTTCAAATGTTGTGCAGCATCTGTATCATTTTTAATTCTGGAAACGGATGTTTCATTTATTGGAATTGGTATTCCGTAAAGCGAATGAATGGTTCTTCCTCTTTGCAGTAAGTTAGCTGCAATCCCTGTACTGGCTGCAGGTGAGACAATTTCGCCTTCTCCTCTTAGTTCATGAATTAATAAATCATACAGATATGTTTTCCCACTGCCACCTGGACCGTCGATGAAAAAGCACTTAGATTGTAGACTTCTATCATGTAAAGCTTGATTGATAGCATTATAGGCCAAAAGTTGTTGGTCATTTAAAGTAGCTTTCATTTGGTGAGCTCTTCTTAACTCATCATCCTTGTTGTATTGTGGAGCGATGTGTGGCTTTCTTTTTGGTCGTGGTAGATTAAAATCAGTAAAAGTTTTGCCATGAAATTTTAGAACATTTTGGACATCTGTCATTGCATATCCTTCACAATTCTCACACTCCTGAGTGTTGGAGTGATATGCATGGCAGTAGTCTTGGATAAAGTCTTGTTTAAATTCTTGCCACAACTCCAATGGATGAGATGGAGGAACAAAAATACATATATATGCAAACATATCATGAAGCTGTGCAGGCATGTTGAGAACACAGGCATCCAATAAAGTATTTCTCCAAACACTGTCATCGAAGAGCAATCCAAGGGCTAATGCCGCCTCTTTAAAAGTTGGGTATGTGACTTCATTAACAGTCTTAATGTTGTCAAAACTTGTTGCTCCTTTGACATGCAGTAACAACAACCTTAAATAGTACCGTTCTTGTTCTTTCATACTGACAGTATACATTCTTCCAATCACTGAAGAACCTCCTCGCTTTCTAATTTCCCATGCACCTTGTTTCCAAACATAGTGCTCTGGAATTTGGCGGTATAAGTAATCATGAGCATGTGGGTCATTCTCATTGAGCTCAAAGTAGGCCATAAGAGTGGATTTTCTGTGCATTGTGTAACTGATGTTGTCAACAGAGTCATCCTCATGAAAATAAAGTGGTTGAGAATGTGGGAGATGTACGGCAAGGCGAATAATGGAGTGCAATTGTCTATGCATGGGGTAAGCAAATATTCGCCAAGCTGCCTCCGGTGCACTCACGTATCTTGAATCCATGAATTGATGTGTTTCATCATGGTGGATATTAGTTTGGCAAATTTCAAGATTGGCTTTATCATGTCCTTTGTAGACATATTTGAATAGGTATTTAACACTTTGAACGGAAGCACATACCTCAACATTAATATGACACTTGTATTTTAATAGTAGGAAAGGGTTATAGGGAACAACCCAAGAATTATCAATCATCTTTGAATTGTGTTCAAAGGATGATCCTTCCTTTCTTTGATAAGTAGGGTATGCATCCTCAGCTAAGACTGTTTTTGTTTGGAAATTTTTAGGAAAACCTTTCTTACACTTTCCAAGATCCATACATGGAGAATTTGGGTTGTGTTGTCCACAGGGTCCATGAATCATGTGTTGCATCACAATTTGATGGAGCACAGGGTAATCTTCTGGATCAGGGATTTCAGCCCAAACTATATTATCCACTTCAACCTCAGTTCTTAGTTTGGATTTGCTATCCAGAATGATCAAAATGTGAGCGTGTGGTAGGCCACGCTTTTGGAATTCAATAACATGAACCATTGCACAAACTTTGCCAAATAATCCAATGTTAATGTCTTTTAATAGGGCTTCCAGTTTAATTCTGAAGACACGGGCGACTAAATCAGATCTATGTTCCACACGCTGCCATGGCTCTAAATTGATTTTAATCTCCCTCCATTTAGGATTACAGGTCATGGTTACAAAAAGATCTGGTCGTCCAAATTTAGTCACAATAGCCATGGCATCCTGATAGCGTTGCTGCATGTTTCTTGGACTGCCTTCAAAGGAAGATGGTAAAATGACCGTCTTGCCAATGGGAATACTTTTCTCAATAGATTTTTTCAGGAGATGTTCCTGGAGTACGCAATAATCCTCCACTTTTAAATCCTTTTGGTGTTGACGGATAAAATTTAAGCGATTAGCCTCGATTTTCACATACGCATCCACTAAGTACTGCTGCGTTAGTTTGCCACCATTCAGGATAGGATTGAACCGATTCCGTACAGACAACAAATAGCAGTAATACTGGAGCTGTGTAACCCTGCGTTGAATTTGGCCTTGATGCTTGAGTCCCTCATGCCAGCCTTGTTCTCCATGAGGGAAAAATAAGGGATACAGTAATGCATCTAAATTGCTGTGTAGAATACTGACTTGCTGTGTTTTTGGGGCCAAGGGGTTATTTGGATCAGGTTTCAAATGAATTAAAATGTCTCTATTGAATGGTGGCTCTCCATCAGCATGTTCAAAGACCACAGCAACTTCATTGACAGTAGGATTGTTATAGCGTCTAGGGTCTTGCTGTCTGTCTTGTTTAATGGCCATGATAATATTTGGCATGACGGTGCCATATTCTACTGCCTTCTGTTGTTCTTCTAATTCAACGTCACGTAGCATTTTGTAGGCCGAAACAAAGGGATTAATATTATCCAATTGAAGAGCAATGATACTCATTAAAGTAGGATGACATTTAACATTTTCTGGAGAGTGTAGCCGTTGTTCTATAGCGGTTGCAGTATCTAAAATGTACAGTTGTGCATATGCTGGAGGTTGATCTTGAGCAGGATGGAGTGTTCCCATGCGATGATAAATTTGCCCATGAATTCGGAAACAGTAAGGGCCGTGTCCAGGTGGTGGAGAAACATGGGCACCCATGGAGGCAAAAGCAAAAGAACTATTAATGCTCCTGATATTCTCCATCAAATTTTTACTGTACTCACTCTCTCCTTTCAGCAGGCGTTCGAAGACCTCTGGGTATTGAGGTAATGGTACCTTTACTTTTCCCTTGTGGCAACAAAGACTAAACTGTTGATCTGATGGGCGTTCAGCAGTAAAATGCAGAGCCTCACAATGTTCACATATTAACTTCATGGGACCACAGGTATGTTCTACAATAGCATGATCCTGATCAGTAAATCCAATTGGATGTAGGAGATTTGTACATAAGAAATGTAGATGTTTATCCTACATAAATGAGACGTGGAAGGGATGTAGAATCAAAACATTCCATAAATGAAGAAGTTGAATATATATTCCATTCTGCCTCTTGCAATGTTGAAGTGGAAGAACTTTTGCGTAGGTCACGACGTGATGCAGCCAAATGGGTCAAGTGGAGTTGTTTAGAGGTAGGAGACAGCGTATCTTGACGTATCTGTCTTGTCCTTTTTTGCGGATAATGTTACACTGTTTGCTGTATGGCGTCTCCTCAGCAGAGTGTTTTCGTTTACATGTCGCCTTGCGATGTGGTAAAGGCTGTTCAGTTGTAGTTAACACAATAGAAGAAGAGGTGGCAGCAGTATGAGATTCAGACGAAGAGGTGGCAGCAGTATGAGGAACAGACGAAGAGGTGGCAGCAGTATGAGGATCAGACGAAGAGGTGGCAGCAGTATGAGGATCAGAGGAAGAGGTGGCAGCAGTATGAGGGTCAGACGAAGAGGTGGCAGCAGTATGAGGATCAGACGGATCTCCTTTAGGCATTAACTTTTGTTGTTGGCGTCTTTGACGCGCAGCCATTGATTTTTTGCCTAATCGTTCCGTCCTTCCTTCCAAAGACTCTTTTGAAGCCCGTGTCTTGAAAGCAGCCTTTTCCTTGTCCAAGCGAAGTCGTCTTTCTTCAGAACTCTCCTCCGCACGCTTCTTGCGCATACGCACAGCCTCCTTGTCAACCATTACTTTTTCTTTTCCCATGGAGGTCATGGGAGGTGTTAAAGGCTGTTCACTTTGTAGAATGTCAGTAGACAAAGAGGCAGGAGTAGTATCTTTGTCAGACGGTTCTTCAGTGACTCTAAGTTTTTGTTGCTTGCGTCTGCGACACTCAGCCATGGCTCTTTTTGCCATTCGTTGGCTTCTTTATTCGGAAGACAGTTTAGAAATAAGTTTCTTCGAAGCAGCCTTCGCAGCATCCAACCCGAAAACGTCTCAGTAGAGAAGAGAGTTTGGCAATGCGTATCACTTTAGCAGCCTTAGCACGATCTAACCGAAGACGTCTCTGTTCCAAAGTCTCCCCTGCAATGCGTTTCGCCTTAGCAGCCTTATCACTATCTAAGCGAAGACGTCTCTCTTCCAAAGTCTCCTCAGCAGTGCGTTTCGCCTTAGCAGCCTTACGAAGATCTAACCAAAGACGTCTCTCTTCCGAAGTCTCCTCTGCAATGCATTTCACCTGAGCAGCCTTAACACGATCTAAGTGAAGACATCTCTTTTCTGAAGTCTCCTCAGAAGAACGTTTCGCCATAGCAGCCTTATCACTATCTAAGCGAAGACGTCTCTCTTCCGAAGTCTCCTCAGCAGTGCGTTTCGCCTTAGCAGCCTTACGAAGATCTAACTGAAGACGTCTCTCTTCCGAAGTCTCCTCTGCAATGCGTTTCACCTGAGCAGCCTTAACACGATCTAAGTGAAGACATCTCTTTTCTGAAGTCTCCTCAGAAGTGCGTTTCGCCTTAGCAGCCTTATCACTATCTAAGCGAAGACGTCTCTCTTCCGAAGTCTCCTAAGCAGAGCATGTTGCCTTAGCAGCCTCCTCAGGATCTAACGGAAGACGTCTCTCTTCCGAAGTCTCCTCTGCACGCTTCTTCGTTGGCGTAGATGCAGCCTCCTTGGCAAGAGGGAGATTTTTGGTTGGAGAGCTCATCTTCATAAGAATAGGCAGTGAATCCAATCCAAAATGAGCTAGAGTGTGTTAGTTAAGGAAACAATCAATAATAACTATTTCTAAATAGGCAAAAACAATAAAAGTAAAGTGTGTACTTCAATAACCTGTGAAAAGCAAATCATGGACTTCTTTAAAGTACGAAATAAATATTTAATGATGTTGACTGTATGGAGTTGTGAATGCAAATCAGTGTGTTTAAAGTCATTAAAAAGAGACTTGAAGGCAAAACAAATGGATGTAAGGGCCCTTTCAGATGCGCGTTGTAAATGCAGAGCTCCAACATTTAAAAAAAAGCGGTTAAAGTACCGATATGACGGCAAGTTCCGCATAACTGCCAGCAGTGGTGGAATTACAGAAGTTGGGGCAAAATGGCAGAGGTAGCGTTCATTTTTACCTTGAACTTAGAGTTTTGTGATTATTGCGGAAGTAGTGGTATTTATTTTTCTCTCTGCAGTTGGGGAAATAGCGGTATTAACGGGGAGCGTCAAATGGCGCAATGTGACCAAGCAGGGTGAAAAAAGAAATAAGGCAACATCCGCAGTACATGGTGAAACAGGCAGGTCAATGTAAAAATGAACATTAATCGGTCGATGTAGCGGGACCTTACGCAACCGCACCCCTGGTGGCGGGGATGGGGAACTTGCATTAATATTCAGAATATTACCACATGTTATAGAATTATGTAAATCTGCATGTACAACGCGCGTGTGAAAGGGGCCCCAGTGGGTCATATAGTGCAAAATGCCATGCAACCAATATATTTGGTATGTAAAAGTAGTTAATGTCCCACTGGCACGACAATAAGGCAGTGGTAAGGTAGCATTACATCCAAACTGTTAAATATAAGACAGGTAGTAGTCCTACAGACTCATTAGTATGAAATATAATCAACATGGCATATAATGGGTTAATGTACTCCTAACAGTCTAACGACACACTCCAAGTAGAAATAAAATATAGAACAGTCTGTAAGGGTTAATATACTACTGACACACGTACAAAATACTGCACGATCAATAAAATTACAAATAGTATTAAAAAAGTTAGTATTCAAATGCCAGTAGTAGACCACATAGTGACATAGGCACTGAATAGCCAAGACAATAGAAGACAAGACTATAAAAGAGTGTGGATGAGAAAATAAATAACAAATGGTATAGAAGAGGTTAATTTTCAAATGTCATGAGTACAGCACATAGTGACACAGTTAGTGAATAGCAAACAGAAAGGAAGGGGTTAATGTAGCAGTTTGAACCCTATAAAACAGTGTGACACAAAATTAAAATGGAAATGGCATAGAAGAGGTTAATGTACAAATGGCCTTAGTACAGCACATAGTGATATAGCAAGTGGAGCACAAATAGAATAGAAGGGGTTAAAAAGGTATTAAAAAACAGGTAAATATGGTGAAATGTAGCTCATATGAAATTTGTATAAAGAAAGGGTTAATATAAGCATAGGCATTAGGAATATATACTCAGATGTGAAATTGTACTGTGAAAAGAGCTTTTTAGGTTTTAAAAACTGAAAAAATTCAAATTTCACGCTTTAAGATGGCGGATGCATAATGTTCATTCATAAAATAGCGGCAGACGCCAGCCGCTGTGTGATTGGGCAGCGGAAACTTCAAAAACATGGCGCCGTGAATCCGATTGGTCGGCGCTCAGCGGGGAGACCGGCGACTTGGATGCCCAGCGCCTGGTTCTGTTTTCGGCCAGAGCGCAAGGCTCAGGTCGGTCGTAGCGTGGAAGTATGTAGCTCCGCCCCGCTGTGCTCTGATTGGTCTGGCGGCAACTTCAGAAGATGGCGCTGAGCATGCGATTGGTCGGCGCTCAGCGGGGAAAACCGCGCTTTCCCTGCCGAGCGCCTGGTTCTATTTTTGGCCATAGTGGTCGGCGGCATCGGGGTCGCCGCTTTGACCGCGGAACGGCGCGCTTAGAGCGCCGAACTCGGCGCCGAATTCTGGAAGTGTGTGGGAGTGTGTGGCTCAGCTTTCCCCGCTGAGCGCCGCCACACACTCCCACACACTCCCACAATTCGGCGCCGAGTTCGGCGCTCCAAGCGCGGTGCTCCGCGGTAAGAGCGGCGACCCCGATGGCGGCGACCACTATGGCTGAAAATCGAACCAGGTGCTCGGCAGTAAAAGCGCGGCTTTCCCCGCTGAGCGCCGACCAATCGGAATCACAGCGCTACTCTGTAAAGTTGCCGCTGTCCAATCACAACACAGCGGGGCGTAGCTACACACTTCCAAGGTGCACAAACGCCGTGGCCGAAAATCGAACCAGGCGCTCGGCAGGGAAAGCGCCACATTCCCCGCTGAGCGCCGGCATAAAATCGCACACACTCCCACAATTTGGCGCCGAGTTCGCCGCTCCAAGCGCGGCGTTCCGCGCTAAAAGCGGCGACCCCGATGCCGGCGACCACTATGGCCGAAAATACAACCAGGCGCTCGGCAGGGAAAGCGCGGCTTTCCCCGCTGAGCGCCGAACAATCGGAATAAAACCGCTATCTACCGCGACCAATCACAATCGCGCCTCATTCCTCCATGTATCCCTATGGGAAGACGCCCTCCAATCACAATCACGGCGCCATTTTTGAAAATACACCGCGACCAATCACATTGGCGCCTCATTCCTCCATCTTTCGGAATGGCAAAAAATCAGTACATTAAAAATAAAATAACATAATAATAAATAAATACACATAAAAATAATTAAAATAAAAATGTATAAAATTAAAATATTTATAACATGAACTAATAAAAATAAAATCAAACTAATCCAAAAAAAAAACTTCAATTAAAAATAAGACATTACTATATTTAGAAAAAAAAAAAATAATAAAAATAAATAATAATAAAAAAAAAAAATATATATATATATATATATATTATATATAATAAATTAAAATCTTAATAACATTAAGTAATGAAAATAAAATCAAACAAATCAAATCCCAAAAAAATCGAAGGCCGATGGCGGGAGCACTATGGCCGAAAATGGAACCAGGCCCTCGGCAGGGAAAGCACGGCTTTCCCCGCTGACCGCCGACCAATCAGAATCAGAGCGCCATCTACCGTGACCAATCACAATCGTGGCGCCATTTTTGAAAATACACAGCGACTAGTGATGGGCGAATCCTAAATTACTCGGAATCGCTTGACTCTAGCGAGTCCGAGCCCGAGACTCGCTACTCGTTGCGAGTCTAGCGAGTCCAATGTTAATGAATGGGGAAGCGAGTAATAGCGAGTAGTGTGAGATTTACAAATCGCAGATGTGTTCGGAAGCTTCAGCCTGAAGCAATCCTAGTTTTGTCATTTATTTGCATTGGACTCGTTTACTTTGCAACTGTAATCGCTGGGAAACTCGCACAGATAAGAGTCCTGTCTGCTCAGTGTGCTGGCTGCCAGCTCCAGGGTCCTAGAGCCCGCCTGCTGCCTGATGTAGCAGAGCTGAGATTGTTCTCAGTCTGCTCATTCCCTGTGTACAGACATGAATGTCTGTGCACAGAGATGATGTAGCAGAGCTGAGATTGTTCTCAGTCTGCTCATCCCTGTGCATAGACATCTATATCTATGCACAGGGATGAGCAGAGAGGACATCGCGTTTTGGACTGCGTCGGACGGAAGAGGATTTTTTTTAATTAAAGATGGAGTCCCTAATGGCTTTTTTTTTTATTTCTAATAAAAAATTTTCTCTGTGTTGTGTTTTTTTTAAAACAATTTAATAGAAATTCATGGCGGTCATGTCTAATATTGGCGTGACCGCCATAAATTTCGGGCTTAGGGCCAGCTGATAATACAAAGCTGGCCCTAACCTCTTTATTACCCAGCGTGCCACCGCCACCAGGGCCGCTGGAAGAGCGGGGTTCAGCGCCAGAGGATGGCGCTTCAATGAACGCGCCATCTTCTGGGGTGGCTGCGGGCTGCAATTTGCAGCGGGGGGTGCCCAGAAAGCTTGGGCATCCCTGCGCTGCGGATTCCAGCCCCCAGCTGCTTAGCTGTACCTGGCTAGAAATAGAAATTGCGCGGAGCCCCACGCATTTTTTTTAAATTATTTCATGAAATTCTGAGATTCTGACTCTGAGACTCTGAGATTCTGACCCTGACTCTGACTCTCTGAGATTCTGACTCTGACTCTCTGAGATTCTGACTCTGACTCTCTGAGATTCTGACTCTGACTCTGAGACTCTGAGATTCTGAGACTCTGAGATTCTGAGATTCTGACTCTGACTCTCTGAGATTCTGACTCTGACTCTCTGAGATTCTGACTCTGACTCTGACTCTCTGAGACTCTGAGATTCTGAGACTCTGAGATTCTGAGACTCTGACTCTCTGAGATTCTGACTCTGACTCTCTGAGATTCTGACTCTGACTCTCTGAGATTCTGACTCGACTCTGAACTCTGAATTCTGAGACTCTGAGACTCTGAGATTCTGACTCTGACTCTCTGAGATTCTGACTCTGACTCTCTGAGATTCTGACTCTGACTCTCTGAGATTCTGACTCTGACTCTCTGAGATTCTGACTCTGACTCTGAGACTCTGAGATTCTTAGACTCTGAGACTCTGAGATTCTGACTCTGACTCTCTGAGATTCTGACTCTGACTCTCAGATTCTGACTCTGAGACTCTGAGATTCTGACTCTGAGACTCTGAGATTCTGACTCTGACTCTGAGATTCTGACTCTGACTCTGAGACTCTGAGATTCTGACTCTGACTCTCTGAGATTCTGACTCTGACTCTCTGAGATTCTGACTCTGACTCTCTGAGATTCTGACTCTGACTCTGACTCTCTGAGATTCTGACTCTGACCTCTGAGATTCTGACTCTGACTCTGATTCTCTGAGATTACTCTGACTTGAGACTCTGACTCTGAGACTCTGACTCTGAGACTCTGACTCTGAGACTCTGAAATTCATGAAATAATAAAAAAAAAATGCGTGGGGCTCCGCGCAATTTCTATGTCTAGCCAGGTACAGCTAAGCAGCTGGGGGCTGGAATCCGCAGCGCAGGGATGCCCAAGCTTTCTGGGCACCCCCCGCTGCAAATTGCAGCCCGCAGCCGCCCCAGAAGATGGCGCGTTCATTGAAGCGCCATCCTCTGGCGCTGAACCCCGCTCTTCCAGCGGCCCTGGTGGCGGTGGCACGCTGGGTAATAAAGGGGTTAATACCAGCTTTGTTATACAAGCTGGTATTAAGCCCGAGATTTTTAATGTCAGGCCACATTTGACCCAGCCACTAAGAATCTCCAATAAAGGGTTAAAAAAACACAGAGAAAAATTTTTATTTGAAATAAAAAAAAGCCATTAGAGACTCCATCTTTAATTAAAAAAATCCTCTTCCGTCCGACGTAGTCCAAAACACGATGTCCTCTCTGCTACATCACCTGTGCATAGATATAGATGTCAATGCACAGGGAATGAGCAGACTGAGAACAATCTCAGCACTGCTACATCATCTCTGTGAGCAGGCGGGCTCTAGGACCCTGGAGCTGCACAGAGAAGACAGCTGGACTAGGCTCACAAAGAAACAGCAGTTACTTGAGAGTTTCCCTGCTATCACTGGCACAGTAGCCGAGTCTAATGCAAACAATGGCAATCCTAGTTTTGTCAGCGTTTGCCAATGATTTGCATTGGAATCGTGCGAGTAAATGCTGGGAAACTCGCAGAGTACCGAGTCCTGCGAGTCCCTTACTACTCGCCGAGTAACGAGTCCTAGCGAGTAGATTCGGCCATCCCTAACAGCGACCAATCACAATCGCGCCTCATTTCTCAATGCATCTCTATGGGAAGAGACGCTGAGAATTCGATTGGTCGGCGGTCAGCGGGAACAGCGGAAAGTTGTATGGGCGGCGCCTGAATAAGTGTTCGGCCACAGCGGGCTGATGCACCGCGGAGGCCGCTAGAAGCGCCAAAGTTTGCGCTTGTAGCGCAGAAGTCGGCGCTTGCAGCGGCGAAGTGTCCGAACAGTGGCGCAGACTCCATGCAGCGCCGATTGGCGCTGCATGGCGCAAGATAGTAAAAGTGGTGAAAATAAAAGATTGCAAAAGAGGTGAAAATAAAACTCAGCATCAGGAATATAGCCTCTGATGTAAAAAGGTATCTTTCAAATAGGATATCTTAGCTGATAAATTGCAGAACCCGATCCGGCGCTTGCTTCCCGACAGCCCTCACGAAGGATGGATATCTTGGCTGAAATATAGTCCAACAGATGGTCCAGCGGTAGCTTCTCGTTCTCCCTCAAACACCCTCACGAAGGATGGATATCTCGGCAGAAATAGAGTCCAACAGATGGTCCAGCGGTAGCTTCTCGTTCTCCCACAAAGAGGATACAAGGAGGTGGAAGATTAATATTTCGCGCTATAAATAAGCGGCCTTATCTCATTGGTAGGCGGCAACATAAGAAAGATGGCGCCATGAATGTGATTGGTCGCTGTGTATTTTCAAAAATGGCACCGTGATTGTGATTGGAGGGCGCCTTTCCATAGGGATACATGGAGGAATGAGGCGCTCTTCTGATTGGTCACCGTCAGCACAGAGCGACCAATCAGAAGAGCGCCTCACTTCCCATACAGATACATAGCGGTATGTCGCCGATTTTATGGCCGGGCCCCTGGTTCTATTTTCGGCCACGGGGCTCGGCTCTGATCGGTCGTTCCACGGCTCCGGAGACTCGCTTCGCGCCCATTGCTCGCGCCTTAGCAATGGCTCGCAATCATTGAGAGTCGTTGCTAATGCGCCAGCTATCGCCGTGAAGCGCTCATTGCGAGTCTCCGGCCCCGTGGAACAACCGACCACAGCCGAGCCCCGTGGCCGAAAATAGAACCAGGGGCCCGGCCATAAATTTCGCGATACACCGCTAATGTATCTCTATGGGAAGTGAGGCGGTATTCTGATTGGTCGCTGTGTGCTGTCGGTGACCAATCAGAATACCGCCTCACTTCCCATAGACATAGAATAGAGGACTTAGACTTTCAAATTTACCGCTGAAAGTGAGGCGCTTTTCTGATTGGTCGCCGCCAGCACACAGCGACCAATCAGAAAAGCGCCTCACTTCCCATAGAGATAGAATGGACAAAAAATCATCCATTCTATCTCTATGCGAAGTGAGGCGCTCTTCTGATTGGTCGCTGTGTGCTAACGCGGACCAATCAGAATAGCGCCTCACTTCCCATAGAGATAGAATGGACGATTTTTCATCCATTCTATCTCTATGGGAAGTGAGGTGCTCTTGTGATTGGTCGCTATGTTGTGACGCCGACCAATCAGAATAGCGCCTCACTTCCCATACACATAGAATGGACGACTTTGAGTTTCAAATTTAGCGCTAAAAGTGAGGCGCTTTTCTGATTGGTCGGCGGCAGCAGACAGCGACCAATCAGAATACCGCATCACTTTCCATAGAGATACATTAGCGGTGTATCGCGATATTTATGGCCGGGCCCCTGGTTCTATTTTCGGCCACGGGGCTCGGCTGTGGTCGGTCGTTGGACCGATAGATACATAGATAGATAGATAGATAGATCAAAATATAGATAAAAAATAGATACATAGAGAAATAGATATAGAATAGATAAATAAATAAATAGAGATAGATATAGAGAGATAGATAGGTGAGTAGTTGCAGGCGCGGTAAGTCCGGCACGTGTGTCCCTTGCGATGTTCCTGGACCGGCAACAGCTGAGGCCAGTGGCCAAAAATCGAACCAGGGGCCCGGCCATAAATTTCGCGAGACACCGCTAATGTATCTCTATGGAAAGTGAGGCGGTTTTCTGATTGGTCGCTGTGTGCTGCCGCCGACCAATCAGAATCGCGCCTCACTTTTAGCGGTAAATTTGAAAGTGTAAATCTCCCATTATATCTCTATGTGAAGTGAGGCGGAATTGTGATTGGTCGGCGTCACAACACAGCGACCAATCAGAATAGCGCCTCACTTCCCATAGAGATAGAATGGACGATTTTTCGTCCATTCTATCTCTATGGGAAGTGAGGCGCTCTTGTGATTGGTCGCTGTGTTGTGATGCCGACCAATCAGAATAGGGCCTCACTTCCCATACACATAGAATGGATGACTTTGAGTTTCAAATTTAGCGCTAAAAGTGAGGCGCTTTCCTGATTGGTCGGCAGCAGCAGACAGCGACCAATCAGAATACCGCCTCACTTTCCATAGAGATACATTAGCGGTGTATCGCGAAATTTATGGCCGGGCCCCTGGTTCTATTTTCGGCCACGGGGCTCGGTTGTGGTCGGTCGTTCCACGGGGCCGGAGATTCGCAATGAGCGCTTCGCGGCGATAGCTGGCGCATCAGCAACGACTCGCATTGATTGCGAGCCATTGCTAAGGCGCGAGCAATGGGTGCGAAGCGAGTCTCCGGAGCCGTGGAACGACCGATCAGAGCCGAGCCCCGTGGCCGAAAATAGAACCAGGGGCCCGGCCATAAAATCGGCGACACACCGCTATGTATCTGTATGGGAAGTGAGGCGCTCTTCTGATTGGTCGCTGTGTGCTGACGGCGACCAATCAGAAAAGCGCCTCACTTCCCATAGACATAGAATGGAAGATTTTTCCTCCATTCTATCCCTATGGGAAGTGAGGCGCTATTCTGATTGGCCGGCGGCAGCACACAGCGACCAATCAGAATAGCGACTTACTTCCCATAGAGATAGAATGGACGATTTTTCGTCCATTCTATCGCTATGGGAAGTGAAGAGGATGTCGGATCCGGAGATGGCGGAAAGAAGACAGAAGACCCCCGGGGACGGACGAAGGACTCCTGGAGCGGACGGAGGATCAGATGAAGAAGAAGGCATGTAAGTGATCGACGGCGGCGGGGGCTTAGGGGGTGACAGCGGCGGGGGCTTAGGGGGCTTGGCGGCGGGGGCTTGGCGGCGGGGGCTTAAGGGGTGACGGCGGTGGCTTAGGGGGTGACGGCGGCGGAGGCTTGGTGGCGGAGGCTTAGGAGGTGACAGCGGCGGGGGCTTAAGGGGTGACAGCGGTGGGGGCTTAGGGGGTGACGGCGGCGGCGGTGGCTTAGGGGGTGACGGCGGCGGAGGCTTGGCGGCGGAGGCTCAGGGGGTGACAGCGGCGGGGGCTTAGGGGGTGACAGCGGCGGGGCTTAGGGGGTGACGGCGGCGGGGGCTTAGGGGGTGACGGCGGCGGAGGCTTAGGGGGTGACAGCGGCGGGAGCTTAGGGGGTGATGGCGGCGGGGGCTTAGGGGGTGACGGTGGCGGGGGCTTAGGGGGTGACGGCGGCGGGGGCTTAGGGGGTGACAGCGGTGGGGGCTTAGGGGGTGACAGTGGCGGGGGCTTAGGGGGTGACAGCATCGGGGGCTTGGCGGCGGGGGCTTAGGGGGTGACGGCGGTGGGGGCTTAGGGGGTGATGGCGGTGGGGGCTTAGGGGGTGACGGTGGCGGGGGCTTAGGGGGTGATGGCAGCGGAGGCTTAGGGGGTGACGGTGGCGGGGGCTTAGGGGGTGATGGCAGCGGAGGCTTAGGGGGTGACGGTGGCGGGGGCTTAGGGGGTGACGGCGGCGGGGGCTTAGGGGGTGACGGCGGCGGGGGCTTAGGGGGTGATGGCGGCGGGGGCTTAGGGGGTGACAGCGGCGGGGGCTTAGGGGGTGATGGCGGCGGGGGCTTAGGGGGCTTGGCGGCGGGGGCTTGGCGGCGGGGGCTTAAGGGGTGACGGCGGTGGCTTAGGGGGTGACGGCGGCGGAGGCTTGGTGGCGGAGGCTTAGGAGGTGACAGCGGCGGGGGCTTAAGGGGTGACAGCGGTGGGGGCTTAGGGGGTGACGGCGGCGGCGGTGGCTTAGGGGGTGACGGCGGCGGAGGCTTGGCGGCGGAGGCTCAGGGGTGACAGCGGCGGGGGCTTAGGGGGTGACAGCGGCGGGGGCTTAGGGGGTGACGGCGGCGGGGGCTTAGGGGGTGACGGCGGAGGCTTAGGGGGTGACAGCGGCGGGAGCTTAGGGGGTGATGGCGGCGGGGGCTTAGGGGGTGACGGCGGCGGGGGCTTAGGGGGTGACGGCGGCGGGGGCTTAGGGGGTGACAGCGGTGGGGGCTTAGGGGGTGACAGTGGCGGGGGCTTAGGGGGTGACAGCATCGGGGGCTTGGCGGCGGGGGCTTAGGGGGTGACGGCGGTGGGGGCTTAGGGGGTGATGGCGGTGGGGGCTTAGGGGGTGACGGTGGCGGGGGCTTAGGGGTGGATGGCAGCGGAGGCTTAGGGGGTGACGGTGGCGGGGGCTTAGGGGGTGATGGCAGCGGAGGCTTAGGGGGTGACGGTGGCGGGGGCTTAGGGGGTGACGGCGGCGGGGGCTTAGGGGGTGACGGCGGCGGGGGCTTAGGGGGTGATGGCGGCGGGGGCTTAGGGGGTGACAGCGGCGGGGGCTTAGGGGGTGATGGCGGCTTAGGAGGAGTAGGGTAGCGGGCGGGACAGGCGGCTGGGCATGGGGCTGTAGTATACCATAGCGGTGTAGACTACAGCCCCATGCTGAGGGGGGATGTTGGTGGCTTTGTTCGCGGGGCTGCAACGGCTCGCGGGGGCCGCTATGCGGCCACGGAGAAAGTCCTGGAAAAAGTGCCAAGCCACGCGAACAAAGCCACGGAAGTAGCGCCGGACACGACGGAAGTCGCTACAGCAATTATCTAATAGATATATATATATATATATATATATATATACATATATATACATACATACTGTACATAATCTATACTGGTCAAAAAGATAAAGGGAGCAATGTTAAATGTTCCCTATATTTTCTTGAGCAGTATGCTACTGTTTGACAATTCACTAGGGCTCTGATTGCTCAAAAAAATAAAGGGAACATTTAACATTGTTTCCTTTGGTCCCCTTATTTTTTTAGCAGTGTATATACAGGGTGGGACATTGATATAGATGCACCTAAATAAAATGGGAATAGTTGGTTATATAAACTTCCTGTTTGTGGCACATTAGTATATGGGAGGGGGAAAACATTTCCAGATGGGTGGTGACCATGGTGGCTATTTTGTAGTCAGCCATTTTGAATCCAACTTTATTTTTTTCAACGGGAAGAGGGTCATGTGACATATCAAACGTATTGAGAATTTCATAAGAAAAACAATGGTGTGCTTGGTTTTAACGTAACTTTATTCTTTCATGAATTATTTCCAAGTTGCTGACCACTTATAAAATGTGTTCAAAGTGCTGCCCATTGTGTTGGATTGTCAATGCAACCCTCTTCTCCCACTCTTGACGCACTGATAGCAACACCGTAGAAGAAATGCTAGCACAGGTTTCTAGTATCCGTTGTTTCAGATGCTGCAAATCTCGTATCTTCACAGCATAGACAATTGCCTTCAGATGAGTGACGAGGGAAACTTTTTTGTGAATGGTGAAGTTAACAAACAAAACCACCACTATTGGTCTGACACTAACCCACATATGGGGTACAAAGATAGTGGGGACATTCTTCATCAATAGAAACCTCAATGCCACAGGATATCTGAATCATGTAGCATTGTGATGAGGTGACCTCATCACAGGTCCTGTAAGCACACGGACCTTGCTGGGAGGCAGCGGTGGATAGAGGGTAGGTGAGCATATTCATTTTTTTTATTTTTAACTCATTCTTTAACTTAATTACACTTCTGCAATGTATATTATACATTGCAGAAGTGTAATTAGAAGGGTTGGAGCAATTTTAGTGTACTGAGCATGCTCAGTACACTAAAATTGGGTCCGACGAGACATCAGATGTTCCCTCAGACCCTGCTCCATAGGGCCCCATTTTAATGGAATCGGATCAGATCTGGCATAATTGCTATTCGATTTGTCAGATCCTATTCTATCCGTTTTTTTATTCGGATGCAAAAATCGGAGCAGTCTCCGATTTTTGCACCGGAAAGAAATCGGACAAAATCGGATCGGAGGCGATTTGGATGGCAATCAGTGCACATCCGAATCGGTCTGATCCTCATAGGGTTACATGGGGCCAAATTCGGATCCGATGCTGTCCGATTTCTATCGGACAGCATCGGATTTCACAAAATCGTAATGTGAAACCAGCCTAACTGAGCAGTTTTTAACAATAGGCATCTTAAAACCTCAAAACGTTCAAATGGAGGACATGTCAGGGCATCAAGGACAAGGTTTAAGTCCCAAGGAAGTAAACAAGCTATGCGGACAGGGTTGCTACGCTCACATGCTGTAATATCCGGGATTATTAACAGGTAATCATATTTTACGGAGTTCATGACAGCACCCACATGAGAGAGGGAATCCGCCCACAAGGACAGGAAACCTACAGATAAAAAGGGTCGGCCCCCTCACCTCCTCAGTTGGTTACAGAGATATTGAAGGAACCACCAATCGTAAAAATACATGATAATAAACATTAAACATTAGAAACCACATCCTCGGGCGTGAGAAAAAAGGGCATGCAAAAAACACCCTTAGGAAAAAAGTGCCCACCCGTGATACGTGAGTGGAAAAAACCTCCCCAATGCCAAAAAGGCAAAGACAAAACAATCAAATAAAAAAGTGTGACAAAAAATGACAGGGTGGGAAGTGAGTGGGTGCTGTCATGGACTCCATAAAATATGATTACCGGTAAGTAATCCCAGATTTTCCATCGCCATGGCAGCACCCACATGAGAGACTTGCAGAGAACAGCATCACCGGGGAGGGACCACAGTATTAAGTTTTAACTGCCCTCCCGAAATCAAGGGCAGAAGAAGCCAAATCAAGACGATAGTGATGAAAAAAGGTAGAAGGAGAGGCCCAGGTGGCCACATTACAAATGACCTCCAAAGGTATGTTAGCATGTTCTGCCAAGAGGCAGAAACCGCTCTAGTAGAATGGGCTTTCACCCTATCCGGAGGCTGCTCACCTGCTGAGGAATAGGCCAAGCAGATAACACTCTGTCTAGATGGATCCGGGATGCTCTTTGTAGTGCCAGACCCCTTTGTAGGACCCTGGAAAGATAGGAAGAGACCCCTACTCTTCCTAAAGGAGAGAGTTTTATCTACATACTCCAGGACTGCCCTGCGCACATCTAAGGTATGAAACCTAGCTTCCTCTGAGGTGGATGGAGTAGCATAAAAGGACGGTAGGATAATTTCTTGACTACGGTGAAATTTAGACGACCTTTTAGGGAGATATGCGGGGTCAGGATTCAGAATTAACCTATCCGGAAGTATGAACAAAAATGGAGAATCAACTGACAGAGCATGGAGGTCACCCACCCGCCTAGCCGAAGTCAGAAATTAACAGCACCGTCTTCAAGGTCAGATGTCTGAGTGAAGCTGAGGTCAAGGGCTCAAAGGGAGGACCTGTGAGTGCATCCAGGACCAGGTTCAGATCCCAAGGGGGTCATACGGGGAATGTGAACTGGAGTACTACGTTCGCAGGCCTGAACAAACCTAGCGACCCATCTATCCCCAGCTATGTTAGAGTTATAGAGGGCCCCTAGAGCTGATACGGTATGTGCACTTTTAAAGTACTAACTTGCCAGACCCAACTCCCAACCCTTCTGCAGGAATTCCAATATAGCCGAAATAGGCGGGTGATCAGAGAGTACCCCAGGGTAAAAATCCAGAAACTTTTGCCAAACCCTGCAGTAGAGGTTGGTAGTGACAGGTTTACGACTATGCAAAAGGGTCGAGATTCAAGCGTCCGAGAAAACCCTCCAGCTCAACAGCAGCCTCTCAAAAGCCAAGCCGTCAGATGTAACCCCTCCGCCTGGGGGTGGAAGAGCGACCCCTGAGAAAGCAGCTCTTGATCCATTGGGAGAATCCACGGGTCGGCTATTGACATTTCCCTCAACCATGAAAACCACGGCCTCTTGGGCCAGAAAGACGCAATCAGAATTATCTGAGCCCTGTCGTCCCTGATATTCCGGAGTACCAGTGGAAGGAGACACATAGGGGGAAAGGCATAAGCCAGATGATAAGTCCACGGAACTGTAGGGCGTCCAACACGTCCGGATTGTCTGTCAGATCCCTGGAGCCGAACCGACAGACTTGTCGGTTGGACCTGGTTGCAAAAAGATCTCTCTCTGGAGACCCCCATAACTGCACAATCTGTTGGAACACATCCCTATTTAACATCTACTCCCCCTGGTGGAGAGAGCGACAGATGAGGAAGTCTGCCCTGGCATTGTCTACCTCCGAATGTGGAGGGCCGAGAGAGAGAGAAAATGCTCCTCTACCAACAGAAAAATGTCCGCCGTGGTAGTCATCAGAGACAATGACCAAGTGCCCCCTTGATGACTGATGTATGCCACCATGGTAGTGTTGTCGGTCTGAACATGTACATGGGAACCCTGCAGATGAAGCAGGAACCTGCAAAGGGCATACAGAACTGCTCGAAGTTCCTTTAGATTGGAAGAGCCCTCCTGCTCCTCCCTCGTCCACCGACCCTGGGCAAGAAGTTCGCCTAGATGGGCCCTACACCCCGAGGGACTAGCATCGGTCGTGAGGACAAAATCTGGTGGACACAACCACGACACCCCCCTGGTCAGGTGACTCGGCTCCAGCCACCAAGACGAAGCCTGCCATCTAGGCGACCTTGTAAGGTCACGTCTGCACTCAGCACCTCCTGCTGGAGAGCTCGGGAATGACACTGTGCCCATAACATGGCCGGAATGCAAGAAGTCAGAGTCCCGAGGAGAGACATAGCGTCTCATAAGGACAGGTTGGGATCAGCCACGATGACGCCGATTTTCGTCCGTAGAGCCTGTAGCTTGTCCTCTAGAAGAAAGCATTTCTGCACAATGGAATCCAAGAGAAGACAGAAAAAAGACTGCACTCTCGTAGCAACAAGACGAGATTTTCGCCAGTTTATCAACGACCCCAACTCCTGTAAGGAGAACAGGACATGCATCAGTCTGTCAAAACACTGAGTCGCAGAATTACCCACAATCAAAAATCATCCAAATATGGAATGATCAAAACGTCCTGATGTCGGATAAAGGCCATGACCAGCACCATTACCTTGGTGAATAGGCGAGGAGCCAATAGAGAGCCCGAATGGCATGGCAGCAAACTGGAGATGATGCACCTGACCATTGAGAGACACCGCTACTCGTAGATACTGTTGATGGTCTGGATGAACTGGCAAATGATAGTAGGCATCCTTGAGATCTAAAACCACCATCCAGCACCTAGGATAGAGAAGTCAAACAGCTGATTGTATGGACTCCATCTTAAACGAGTGAAATCTGAGGTAGGAGTTCAATTTTTTTTTTAATTAATGATAGTCCTAAAGGAACCATCCGGCTTGTGTACCAGAAACAGAGAGGAATAAAAGCCCCTCCTTTCCTGGCCCACAGGAACTTCAACGAGTACCCGTTTCTTCATCAAATCTCTAACCTCAGATTCCAATGAACGCTGACGACCCTGATCAGACAAAGAAGTTTGAAGAAAAAAAGTCCCTTGGGACCCTCACAAAGTCCAGCTTTACCCCGATGATACCAGGTTGAGGATCCAACGACTAGATGTAATAAGGGACCATTTGTGGGAAAAAGCCGATAATCTACCTCCGATATGAGGTTCTACATTAGCGGAAACGGGGCTTCTGTTTGGAACCCGAAGAACCCCCATAGAAGGCACCTTTCTGCTTCTTTCCGGACGTATCCCATCTGGAGTCTGACTGTCGGCGAGAAAACTGCTTCTTACAGAATGCCCGACTATAATTAGGAAGAGACGATTGTGGTAAACCCCTCTTTACCTCTCCAGCCTTCGTTAGGATGTCATCCAACCCCGAGCCGAAGAGGTAGTCCCCCTTACAAGGGATGCCACAGAGCTTAATTTTAGCGTGAGCATTGCCTCTCTATTCTTTCAGCCACAAGGACCTCCGGACAGAATTGGAGAGACCTGCAGACCTGGCTGCCAACCTGGGGGAGTCCGCTGAGGCGTCGGCAATGTAGGCCGAGCCACTCCGCAACTGAGTTATAGAGGCCAACAACTGGTCCCGAGGCACTCCCGACCAAATTTGTTCTTCTAATTGGTCCAGCCATACGAGCTGAGAACAGGCCACACAGGTGCAGGCAATTGCCGGCTTAAATCCCCCCAACGAGGCTTCCCAGCTTTTGTTCAAGAGCGCCTCAACCTTACGGTCGGAAGGGTACTTAAGCAGCCCCCCATCTTCCAGAGGAAATACATTGTTTCTGGAGGAGGTGGCTACAGCAGCGTCCACCTTTGGAACCTTGGACCACTGCAACAACATATCATCGTCAAAGGGATACCTCCATTTGGAGGCAGATGGCAGAAACCCCCTGAACTCCTGTTAATCCCCTTCCTGCTTGACTAAATCTTTTATTGAGTCGATAACAGGGAACGAGCATCACTTCTTCTGGGCCAGTCTCGCAAACATGACCTCTTGGGGCGACCTTACTTCTCTGCTGTCCATAAACCCCATAGTTGAACGAACTGCTTTAACTAAGGAGTCTATCTCCTGAATGGTAAAGCAAGCACTACCTTCATCCTCAGAAGAAGAACCAGACGGGGATGTGTCTATTAATCCTTCACGGGAGGCCCTATCCGAGTTATGCCCAGACTGAGTCATTACCGGACCGGGGGAAACAATAGGCTGGCGAAGATGACTGAGGGAGTGACGCATCTCCTCCTGAACAAAGGATTTGAGGTCAGCCGTGCGTACTGGGGCTTCCTCATCCAGGGTCTGGTGGATACATGCCTGGCACAGACGTTTTGGGTATTTGTCTGGCAGGGGCACTGCACACAAAGCACACTCTATGCGTTTATCCTTAACACTCTTTCTCTTAGTTTAGCCATCAGGGCAATCAGAAGGAAAAAGAGAAAGTGCAGGGAGAACGAGAAAAAAAGACACAGAACGTACATCAGACTATATGAGAAAATCCTGGTCCCTATCATGTAGTTATGTGCTTTATCCTGTCCCTTTACTTGAGGTTATGTGCTCCATCCTGTCCCTTTCCTTGAGGTTATGTGTTCCATCCTGTCCCTTTCCTTGAGGTTATGCGCTCCATCCTGTCCCTTTCCTTGTAGTTATGTGTTCCATCCTGTCAATTTCTTGAGGTTATGTGCTCCATCGTGACCCTCTCCTTGAAATTATGTGCTCTGTCCTGACCCTCTCCTTGTAGTTATGTGCTGCATCCTGACTCTCTCCTTGTAGTTATGTACTCCATCCTGTACTTTTCCTTGAGGTTCTGTGTTCCGTCATGTCCCTTTTCTTGAGGTTCAGTGCTCCATCCTGACCCTCTCCATGAGGTTATGTGCTCCATCCTGTTCCTTTCCTTGAGGTTATGTGCTCCATCCTGACCCTCTCCTTGTAGTTATGTATTCCATCCTGTCGCTTTCCTTGAGGGTATGTGCTCGATGAGGACCCTTTCCTTGAGGTTGTGCTCTGTCCTGACCTTCTCCTTGTAGTTGTGTTCCATCCTGTCCCTTTCCTTGAGGTTACATGCTCCATCCTGTCCCTTTCCTTGAGGTTACATGTTCCATCTTGTACCTTTCTTTTTTTTTAACCATTAAGATTTTTATTAGCATATAACAATATACTGAAAAAACAGCATAAACGCCATGCAATGGCCAATATAAAGGGGAAAAGTTCAAGGGCAAGGTGGGAGAAGGAAATGGGGAGGAAAGGAGAAAGGAGGGTGGACATTATAACACATAAAGCTACATAACGCTTGTTATCAATGTCAACATATATTGTACTCAAAAAGAATCATTTTAACAAATAAGGCGGAATATCCGCTGCATGGATAGAGGTGACCCAGGGATCCCACCAAGTAAGGACTTTATTCTTTTTAGAAAGTGATGAAGCGCTCAGGGATTCATAGCAGAAGTGAAGATTGAGTTTGTTGATCAGTTCTGCCCTGGAGGGGGTAGATGGGGTCCTCCAGTGAGCTGCTATGCTCTGCCTTGCGGCGACTAGAATATTAGATATGATAGGTCACAAGGGCGAGGGGAAATCTACCAGAGAAATACCCAATATCGCCAGCTGGGGTGTAAAGGACATCGGGATCTGCGTCACCTCAGCAATGAGCGACTCTACCTGACACCAAAAGTTCCTAATAGGGGGGCACTCCCACCAGACATGTGATAACGATCCAGATGAGCCACAGCCCTTCCAGCAGGAGGAGGAGGAGGCCAGTTGGAGCCTGGCCAGACGGGCCGGAGTCATATACCATTGCAGGAGGGTCTTTCTAGCCTGTTCCACATGACCCACACAAGAGGAGAACTTGGCAGGGTGCAATAAGGCCGCGGACCATTCCTCCGCTGAAGCAGTAAATGAGAACAGGGACTCCCAAGACTCCATGCACGAACGTTTGAGTGATAGGCCGTGGAGTAATAAGGTGTTATAAAGAACTGATACAACCCTGGATATAAAGGTCTGAGGTTTAAAAAATCTATGGCCCGGGGAGTCTCCGACGAGCGGGGGATCCCTGAAAAACGTCGACGCACGAAAAAAACTGTGCAGCTGTAAATATGAAAAATAAAGCAGCATTTGGGAGGGGATACTTAGATTGAAGAGCGGTGAAAGAGAGAAGGCCCGACGGACCAAAAAGGCTGGTGATAAGAGTGATCCCTGCCTTTCCCCAAAGAGAGGAAGGGAAACCATCGATAAACACTGTTAGGGCATCAAGGGACACATGCCTGGCCATATACGGGAACACCATAGGGCCAACCCGACGCCCATAGTTTTGTCGCAGCAACCATAGTAGAAAGAAGGGCCGTTGGTGGATCTGATCTTAAGAGAGAGGCCTCCAACAGGAGCTTGAGAGAACCTTTAGGAGCGAAGTGAGTCTCTATCATCAACCAAGGGATCTGAGTGGACCCTTCCCACCATAGCTTAAGAGGCTCCAAAATGGCCGCCCTATAATAGGCCACTATCATAGGTGCTCCCAAACCACCCCTGGCACTAGGCAGGACCATCCACTGTCTCCCAATCCTGTGCGGTTTACCGCCCAAAATAAACGAGTCAAAGATAGACTGAAAGAGGGAGAGGCGTCTGGCAGGGATGTGGAGAGGCAGGCATCTAAAGAGGTAGTGTAATTTAGGAAGTAACATCATCTTCACCACCTGGATGCGAGCCATCCAAGAGAGGAAGGACCCCGAGAATTTTCCCACATCCGCTCTGAGCTCTGCGACGAGAGCCTCGCAATTTAGTCTTACCATGTCGGCCAGGCGCGTCACTTTTATCCCCAAATAAGTAAAGCCCAGAGGGGCCCAGCACAAAGGGTAGGTGGCTTGAATATGAGACTGCAGATGCAAGGGGAGAAAAAGAAGGAAGAGAGTAGATTTAGACAAGTTAAGTTTATAATAAGAAGCTAAGGAGAAGTCATGTAGAAGTGCAAAAATTGCAGGGAGGGAGCACTGAGGATCAGAGCAAGTAAAGACCACGTCATCAGCATAAAGACTGATCTTATAGTCAGCTGAACCAACAGGAATTCCCCTGATGTCAGGGGACTGACGAGCAATGGCCGCAAGAGGCTCCATGACTAACGCAAAAATAAGGGGACAGAGGGGGCAGCCCTGCCTCGTCCCGTTAGAGATTGAAAAGGTCTGGGACTGAAAGCCCGACGCACAGACTGAGGCACTCGGAGAGGAGTACAAGGCCATGATTGCCCAAGCTATGAGACCAATAAGTCCAAATTTAATTAGTGTCCTCTCCAAGTATCCCCAGTGCACCCGATCAAATGCCTTCTCAGCATCAAGTGAGAGGAATGCACTGGGGAGGTGCCCCCTCTCAACCACATCCAGCAAGTCAATCAGGCGCCTCGCACCATCCCTCGTCTGTCTGCCCAGGACAAACCCCACCTGGTCAGGGTGGACCAGGGAGGGCAGCACCAGAAGGAGGCGGTTTGCCCACAGTTTGGCATAGATCTTCACATCTACGTTGAGTAAGGCGATGGGGCGAAAATTAGGAGGAGTGGTGGGTGGTTTGCCCGGTTTGGGGAGCGTGGCAAATGAAGCCTGCAACCCCTCTGGTCTGATACCACCAGTTTGCGCCCAGAAGTCAAAGAGACAGAGGAGACGAGGCGCCAAGGTAGAAAGGAACTGAGCATAGTAAGAAAAAGAGAACCCATCTGGTTCGGGGGCAGAGTGTTTCTTAGCTTCATTAATAACCCTAAGGATCTCTGAGGTTTGAATGGGAGCATTCAGAGAAGCAAGTTGGGATTGTGTAGCTTTGGGTAAAGAAGCCCTCTCTAAGAAGGCAGCTATAATATCAGGAGAGGGTTGTGGCAACGCTGGGTCATCCCTGAGATTATAAAGCTCAGAGTAATACGAGGCAAACTCGTCTGCTATGTGGATGGGATTATAAACTTTTGTGGAGTTTGACTTCACAAGAAAAGGGATCCTAGACTGCGCCTCCCTTTTCTTGACACGTCTGGCCAACAGGGCACCCGCTCGATCACCCATAGAGTAAAAGGCGGCCTTAGATTTGCGCAGGGCGTTAGCGGTGGAGTGCAGCAGTAATTCCCGGACCTAAAGGCGGGCCCTGCCGAGCTCCAAGAGCAAGAGTGGGGTGGGGGTATGTTTATGCCTGGTCTCCAAAGATGCCACCTCTGCCAGAGCATCCCTCAAAGCCTGTGTATATTTACGCTTGTTAGATGCCGCCAGTTTGAGTAAGTGGCCCCTCATAACAGCCTCATGTGTGTACCAAAGAGTGTCAGGCTGCACCTCAGGTGTATCATTAAGGCGGAAATACTCATCCAGCAAGATTTCTAGATGAGAGACAGCAAATTGGTCCGTCAGAAGCTGGGTATTAAGACGCCAACATGCAGGGGGGGTTAAGGCCAAGGGGTCAATCAGTGAGACCGTTACAGGAGCATGATCTGACCAGGATATGTTACCAATAGTAGCCGCAGAGCAGTGAGGGAGAGCCACATCATCAACTAGTATATAGTCAATTCTGCTGTAAGTTGCATGTCTGGAGGACATGAACGTGTAGTCTCGTTCACTGCAATGCAAGTACCTCCATATATCATGGAGTCCATAAGAGCGCACAACCTGACCAGCCTCCGCTCTAGAAACAGACGGGACAGAGCAGTCCACCGTTCTCACCATTGGGACATTAAAGTCCCCTGCAATCAATTTATACCCGTGGTGTACATCTCCTATAGTCTACAAAAATGATTTTAAGAATTTGATTTGACCGGTGTTAGGGGCATACACTGAAGCAATTGTATAGGGTGCGTCATTAATGGTACAGAGAAGAATCAGGGATCTCCCCGCTACATCAGCAACCACCCGGACCAATTGGAATGTCACATCTTTACTGATAAAAATAGCAACTCCAGCCTTTTTCGTGCCTCCTCCTGCAAAGAATCGGTGCGGATACAAGGTAGAAGACATTCTGGGTTCATCCTGTGCCAGGAGATGAGTCTCCTGAAGGCATACTATCTGGTGACGGGATTTATTTAATTGGCGCCAGAACATTGCCCTTTTGCACGGAGAATTTAGCCCGTTAACATTTTGGGAGACCAGTGTAACACTCATGGAGGGTCAAATATAGCAACAGATAATGATACGGTACAATAAGTGAGTAGCATAAAAATTACTAAAGCAGAGATACAGCTCCATGTCCACCTAGGGAGAAAAGGGGGAAGAGGGGGGAAATGGGAGAGACAAACAAGACATACAAACAAAGAACACGAAAAAAATGAGAAACAAAACGTCCATTCAGACCGGAGGTCCGAATCCACCGGTGACAAACAACGTCACCTAGGGGGCCAAAACAGGACTCCAACTGTCCACAGGGTTCAGTCCGTGGAAACAGCAGCCAGAGTCCGAGTCCCTCAGTCCTGCGCGGAAGGATAACCACACAGGGAAGGAGAGAACAAAAGAAAACCACAGGGAAAAAAGGTCCGACCAGGGACCCAGATGTTGCAAGTTCATCGAACGTTTACCCAGTCAGGGTCAATGCGGCGGTCCACTTGCTTGGGAGAGTTCTGTCCTGAGTTAGGAGACTTATCCAAGTCTTTATCAATTGCAGGCTGGAATCCCCATTCAGAGAAAGATTTTGCAGCTTGCCGGGGGGTGAGGCAGGTAGTGAAGGTGCCATCTTTTTTAATGAGGAGTCTGGTAGGGTAGTACCCCCATTTGTATTGTATGCCCTTATCTCTGAGGACTGAAGTGAAGGGGGTAAAGGCTCGGCGCAGGGCCAAGGTGCCAGGGGAGAGATCCTGAAAGACCTTCAGAGAGGCAAACTTGTCAGGCAGCTGAGGTGAACCCCTGAGTGCCTGGAGGAATTCCTCCTTAAGTTCAAAAAAATGTACCCGGGCGAGCACGTCCCTCGGCACAGAAGGCGCCAACCCTGGGGGTTTGCGCAGGCGATGTATGCGATCGATCACCAGGAGGCTTCTGTCTGTCTGGGGAAGGGCTACCATAATAAATTCCTGTAAGAAAGGTCTCAGGTCTGCATCTGATACCGATTCCTGGACCCCCCTGAGCTTGATATTATTTCTTCTGGACCTGTCCTCCAGGTCCAGGGCTTTAGAGTGGGTTTTATGTGCTTTATTCTCCAGAGCCTCATGAGCGTCCCACAGGGAATTATGTGAAGCCACCAGCTAAGCCATCTTCCTTTCAAGATGATCCGTCCGACCTCCCAGCTCCTCCACCTCCCCCCGGAGAGAGGACACCATGGCCCGCATATCCTCCTGTATGGAGGATCTAAGCTCCCCCAGCATGGCTTTCAGTAGTGAAGGGGTTACTGTAGCCTCCGGGATAACTATCTCAGAACTGCCTGAGGCTGAGGGGGGAGGATCACGCCGAGCAGCACGAGCAGCTCTGGGGGACTGCTGTGCCTTTGAATCTCCCTGTGCCACGTGCAGAGGGGGGACAAAGAAGTCAGCAATGTAGCAGGCCGGGTTACTTTTTCCCATGGCAGCAGGGGATCCTCCAGAGCCGGTACGGAGCGTTTCAGAGCCTCGGGGGCACGAAGGAACCGTGGAGTTAGCCGGTAAAGCAGGTCCCTGGTCAGAGCTCCAGATCCAAGCGTCCTACTTCATCAGAGGTTAGGACACGCCCTCATCTTGTACCTTTCTTTGAGGATACGTGCCCCATCCTGTTCCTTTCCTTGAGGTTATGTGCTCCATCCTGACCCTCTCATTGAAGTTATATGCTCCGTCCTAACCCTCTGCTTGTAGTTATGTGCTCCATCCTGACCCTCTCCTTGTAGTTATGTGCTCCATCTTGTGCCTTTTCTTGAGGTTATGTGCTCCATCCTAACCCTCTCCTTGCAGTTATGTCCACATCCAGGCCCCCTTCTTGTAGTAATGTGCCTCATTCTCAACGCCTTGCAGTAGTGCCCTGTCTTGTAGTATTGTCCCCATCCTGCCATCTTGTAGTAAAGCCCCATTCTTGTCACCTTGTACTAATGCCCCATCCTGTCCCTTCCTAGGACTTAGGTCTGCTTCCTGCCCTCTCCTTGTAGTAATGCCCCATCCTGCCCCCTCCTTACAGAAATGCCCCATCCTGTCCACTCCTTGCAGTAATGCCCCATCATGCACTCTCCTTGTCGTAATGCCCCATCCTGGCAGTATTGCCTCATCATGCCCCCTCCTGGTAGTGTTGTTCCATCATGCCCCCTCCTGGTACTATTGCCCTTTCATGCCTCCTCCAGATAGTATTGCCCCCATCATAACCCCTCCTGTAGTATTGCCCCCTGCATGTAGTAATGCCCCCATCCTGGTACTACTGCCACATCATGCCCCCTTCCTGGTAGTATTTGCGCCATCATGCCCCCTCCTAGTATTTTTGCCCCATACATTACTCCACGTAGTATTGCCCCCATCATACCCCATATTAATTGTGATTTATACCTTTAAATAAAAAGATCATACTCACCTACTGTAAAACTCTCACTTCCACCGCTGCTCTCTTCACTCCTCACGTCTTGTCATCTCCCACGGTCACATGAAAGTCACATAATCGCGTCACCTGAAGAAAATGTCGGAGGGAGGGGAAATTTCTCCTCCGATCCGACACGACAGCTTTGGACTGCCAGTGCCATAGTGACGGCAGTTCAAAGCAGCAGTGCAAAGGCGCGGCCGCGTGCCAGCGGAGACAGCTCTGCGTGCCCTCTCTAGCACGCATGCCGTAGGTTCGCCATCACTGTCCTAGATGTAAGGTATGACGACTAAAGGTACCGTTACACGGTACGAGACCGTGAACGATATTGCTCAAATGTCACGGGTTTGGAGTCGTTTAACATCATTTCTACCTCGTTGCGTGACACCGACATACAATTACGAAAAATTGTTGATCGCAGATTTGAGAACATGTTCTCAAATCAGTCGATCCACAATCAGCAAACCTGCTGCATTGTTGTGTGTGACACCGCGATAACGATGTCGTTAACGACTTCCCCTACTGACAACAGTGATCAAGTATCCGCTGTGTTGTGCGAACGATAACTGCTCGCTAGATCGTTGGTGCATTGTGCACGATATGTAGGCGTGTGCCATCTCACCAAGGATCTCTAAACGATGTCCTAACGACCGCGCGCCGATGAGATTGTTGGTGATATCCTTTCAACATTGAAGCGTGTAACGGTACCTTTAGGAAGTCTGCTTTGAGATTGTCCACTCCCCTAATGTGAAGGGCATAAAGGGACAGGAGATGGGATTCGGCCAGTATGAGGATTTCCACTGCAGTAGACATTAGAGTCTTTGATCGAGTTCCGCCATGCCAATTTATATAGGATACTGATGTGGTATTGTTGGACAGAATCCGGACATGAGACCCATGCAGCTGTGGAAGGAAGTGATGCAACACATGCTTGATTGCCTTTAATTCTTTTAAATTTGAGGAGTCATCTGATTCTTCTAAGGACCACCGTCCTTCAGCCAGGTAATTTCCCAAATGAGCCCCCCATCCATCAGGACCAGCATCCATAGTAACTATCCTAGAAGGTCTAACCACCCATGAAACCCCCAGGAAAGATGATCCTGGTCTAACCACCAGGTCAGGGAATCTATTACTTCTAAAGAAAGTGTCATTCTGCCATTGAGGCGATCCTGCAGTCATTCTTTTTGCTGCAGACGCTTGGTATGGAATTGAGCCCACTAAACCACGGGAATATAAGATGGTAGGGACACCAGAAGGGACATAGCATCTTTCAGAGACATATAAGCGCTATCCATTGCCTTCCTGTGTTCCCTATAATCAGCATCTTTTCCCCAGAGAAGAGACAACTTTGACTTACTGAATCTAGGTGTAGATCCAGGAATGACTGAAGAGTTACCGGAACCAGTCTGGACTTGTCCAGGTTGATTATCCAGCCCAAAGCCTGCGAGAATGAAGTTGTGTTAGCAAGGTGACATCTACATTGTGTAAGTTGTGGAGCTCGTGAGCTAAGGGGAAGAGATAGCTCAAAATAAGGTCTTATCTGGGATAGAAAATCAAATCACGGTGTCGTTGCACTCACCTGAAGAGGTTGTGTCGGTCACAACATCTCAGTAAGTTCATAGGATGCAGCACCTCCTGCTGAGAACGTTAGCAGATGAAAGGAGGAATAGGAGTTGGTGTGCGCTGCCCGGACAATAGAAGACAGATCCAAAGGATTGTCCCCAGTTCCAGTTTATTGTGTCTCAACATGTTTCGTGAGTGACCCTCACTTCTTCAGGAGACAGACATCCTACATTGTGTGGCAGAGTTCACTAATACCAAACAGTCATCCAGGTATGGAATAATAAGCGTGTCCTGCTGACGTACATAAGCCATCACCACCATATGAAGTTGGTGAAAACATGAGAAGCCATGAAAAGACCAAATGGTATCACTGTGAATTGGTAATGTCGGATATGACTTCCCATGATGACCGCCACTCTGAGGTACTGCTGGAACTTGACATGTATGTCCAGATGGTAGAAGGCATCCTTCAGATCCAGGATAGTCATGAAGCATCTGGCAAAAAGTTTAATAGCAGATTTTATAGCCTCCATCTTGAAGGAGTGAGATCATAGAAAAATATTCAATCTCTTCTCAGAGGACACCGCACAGAGGGCTGATTAGACCTAGGTAAGCATTTACTGTAGGTTCCCCATCAGGGACAGGAAACCAACTGAGGAGGCGAGGGAGCCGCCCCCTTTTTATCTGTAGGTTTCCTGTCCCTGGCGGCAGATCCCCTCTCTCCAGTGGGTGCGGTCATGGTGAGGGCAAAAGATCAAGTGTTTCTTTATGATGTGCCTTAATTTTCTTTTTGGTTTTATGAATATATGCATTAGGGTCATTCCATGTCTAGTGAACCAATGATTATTACCTCTATATTTTTAATTCTTTTGAGATTTTGTTATTTGATAATAGCATGTCAGACAATGCAAAATGTGAAGAGAAAAATTTTTTTATTTTTTTTATTTTTAATTGATTTTTAAAGTTTGGAAAAAGTGTGAATTCCGGTGTTGCCCGCCTTTATATTTCTCCTCATAACTCAGGTTAGAAATAAGATAGAGAATCAAAGTAAACACCATTCTACTCAGAACTGTGCAGGCTTTCACCAGATATGTCACAAGAGGATCTTTGTTAATATTTTACCCATGCGAACGCAAAAGTTTAAAACGCATTTCCAAAAAACATTATAAAAATTCCAAAAAATGCACGTGTGTCTGCTATGCTCCTAGCAACATCTGTACCAAAATTCAAGTTGGGATCATATTTTAAAATATTTAACTATTATAGTGTCAATGGGTCATTCCATATCAAGTGATCCAAATATGAATAATTTTTTTACCTGACATCTTTAGATTTTTTTTTTGTTCTATATGAAGTACAACTTTAGTTAAATACTAATTAAAAGTTTTGAATTTTATTCTTCATCAGTTAAATTTTTACAGATTTTTAAAGTTTTGAAAAAGTGCGAATTTTGGCCTGGTATGGCTTTAGTTATTTATCATATCGTGGACTAGAATTAAGATGATGAGGTGGGAGAGGCATCATTTTTCTCAGAACGGTACGGGCTTTCATTTAATATGTCACAAGACTATGTTACCTAATATTTTATTAATAATTTTGTTAATAATCTGCATATTCATAAAGGCTCATCAACATCATGAGCTGGTCTATGACTCACTGAATGCCTATCATATACACAATCTGACAAAATAATAGGAATCTATAGAACCATTACTAATGCTCCACAGCTCAGACCACTTCGTGCTGCTAAGTACAGTATACATATTATTAACAAAATATTAAGAAAGTCTTGTGACATATCAAATGAAAGCCCATACGGTTCTGAGAAAAATGATGCCTCTCCCACCTCATTATCTTTATCTTCGATATTAGAAAGTGATTTAATCAAATACTCTATTGTTAAATCAGGATTTATAAAATCCTCTGTGTTGGAAGTTACAGGCTGTTCACAAATGTTCTGCCTGCAGAGTATTTTTCTCTTTTGCAAGTTGCTTTCTACAACTGTCACAAATGTTAATGCCTGCATTGATTGATTGATTTATATCAAACATGAAATCTTGGAGCGGCCCAAGATTTTTTCTTGTGTGTCCAGTTTTTTCTATACATTATAAAATGCTGTTCCTTGAGAAGTAGCAGCCATTGCTCTGAGAAAAATCTGATTACTTACCGCTAATCGTATTTTATGGAGTCCATGATAGCACCCACCAAGAGAGGTCATCCGCCCCCCAAGGACAGGAAACCTACAGATATAAAGGGACGGTCCCCCTCGCCCCCTCAGTTGGGTTACAGAGCAATCAGAGGAACCGCCAAACCGTATAAATACACAAATATAATGATTAACTAGATGGCGGCCCGATTCTAAAGAATTGGGTAGTCTAGAATCCATATATAGTTTATTTTTAAAAATTAAGAATAATACAATTAATTGATGATATCTATTCATCAACTATGTATAGTTGTAGGATGAATATCATTTGTGGACAATTGAATTATTATATTGTAGGGCTCTTGGTATACCGACTGGTTAATACTTGATACTCAGTAAGTAGCTTGATTTAAAAAATGAATATTGATATTCTGCGTATCAGCCAGTTTGTGTTTGCCCATAAACCACGTCAAGGTGGCCCTACGTCTGATGGGTCCCTACTCTAAGTAATTCCTATTTATGAAGACTAAAAGCTGTTTTAGAGCAGCATTTTTCAGCTATTTGTAGAAGGTGGGGATATAATAAATACAATTTCCGCACTTGACACCTAAGGGCTTACTTGCGACACACTTGCAGCAATTCTGATGCAATGTATATGTAACTTGCAGTTAACCTGCCGTAAATGCGGCACACATGACCTCGGCAGGTGCACAAAATGCAGCCGCTACAAAACCGCAGGTCAGTGAGGTTTTTGCGGCCGAAACTGCCGTAACCACGTATGTGGCACCTGCCGCAAGTGAACCACAAATTCAATATAAATTGCATGCAGCTTATGGCAAGTTTGCTGTAGATGAGGCCTTAGGCAGCAAGTGCAGAAATTGTGTTTTTTTCCACCAAAACCTCCACAAATAGCCGAAAAATGCTGATGTTAAAGCTAAATCTCTAATTTTCGATCTATCTATGAACCCATCTATCTATATGTACAGAACACACCTTGAGATGGAGATGTGTGTGAACAGCCATCCCACCCGTCTCTCAGCTGTTCACAAAAACCTCTCCCGGTGAAAAAAGAAATGCTAATTTCTCAGCACCTATAGTGCTGGAGCTTAAGATTGTGGTTCATATCATCAAATCCATAAATTTGGATAATCCACATCTATCATCTTTTACTAAATGTGTGTTCATTATATATACAGTTAGGGCCAGAAATATTTGGACAGTGACACAATTTTGGCGAGTTGGGCTCTGCATGCCACCACATTGGATTTGAAATGAAGCCTCTACAACAGAATTCAAGTGCAGATTGTAACGTTTAATTTGAAGGGTTGAACAAAAATATCTGATAGAAAATGTAGGAATTGTACACATTTCTTTACAAACACTCCACATTTTAGGAGGTCAAAAGTAATTGGACAAATAAACATAACCCAAACAAAATATTTTTATTTTCAATATTTTGTTGCGAATCCTTTGGAGGCAATCACTGCCTTAAGTCTGGAACCCATGGACATCACCAAACACTGGGTTTCCTCCTTCTTAATGCTTTGCCAGGCCTTTACAGCCGCAGCCTTCAGGTCTTGCTTGTTTGTGGGTCTTTCCGTCTTAAGTCTGGATTTCAGCAAGTGAAATGCATGCTCAATTGGGTTAAGATCTGGTGATTGACTTGGCCATTGCAGAATGTTCCACTTTTTTGCACTCATGAACTCCTGGGTAGCTTTGGCTGTATGCTTGGGGTCATTGCCCATCTGTACTATGAAGCGCCGTCCAATCAACTTTGCAGCATTTGGCTGAATCTGGGCTGAAAGTATATCCCGGTACACTTCAGAATTCATCCGGCTACTCTTGTCTGCTGTTATGTCATCAATAAACACAAGTGACCCAGTGCCATTGAAAGCCATGCATGCCCATGCCATCACGTTGCCTCCACCATGTTTTACAGAGGATGTGGTGTGCCTTGGATCATGTGCCGTTCCCTTTCTTCTCCAAACTTTTTTCTTCCCATCATTCTGGTACAGGTTGATCTTTGTCTCATCTGTCCATAGAATACCTTTCCAGAACTGAGCTGGCTTCTTGAGGTGTTTTTCAGCAAATTTAACTCTGGCCTGTCTATTTTTGGAATTGATGAATGGTTTGCATCTAGATGTGAACCCTTTGTGTTTACTGTCATGGAGTCTTCTCTTTACTGTTGACTTAGAGACAGATACACCTACTTCACTGAGAGTGTTCTGGACTTCAGTTGATGTTGTGAACGAGTTCTTCTTCACCAAATAAAGTATGCGGCGATCATCCACCACTGTTGTCATCCGCGGACGCCCAGGCCTTTTAGAGTTCCCAAGCTCACCAGTCAATTCCTTTTTTCTCAGAATGTACCCAACTGTTGATTTTGCTACTCCAAGCATGTCTGCTATCTCTCTGATGGATTTTTTCTTTTTTTTCAGCCTCAGGATGTTCTGCTTCACCTCAATTGAGAGTTCCTTTGACCGCATGTTGTCTGGTCACAGCAACAGCTTCCAAATGCAAAACCACACACCTGGAATCCACCCCTGACCTTTCAACTACTTAATTGATTACAGGTTAACGAGGGAGACACCTTCAGAGTTAATTGCAGCCCTTAGAGTCCATTGTCCAATTACTTTTGGTCCCTTGAAAAAGAGGAGGCTATGCATTACAGAGCTATAATTCCTAAACCCTTTCTCCGATTTGGATGTGGAAACTCTCATATTGCAGCCGGGAGTGTGCACTTTCAGCCCATATTATATATATAATTGTATTTCTGAACATGTTTTTGTAAACAGCTAAAATAACAAAACTTGTGTCACTGTCCAAATATTTCTGGCCCTAACTGTATATATATATCTAAGCACAGAGGTAAAGAGAACCGGACACTATCCGTGGTAAGAATCAGTCCAAATGATTGATAGCACAAAATCAGGTGGTGCCCGCTAAAGGTAAGTGTAATTATATCACAAAAAAAGAAAACAGACCAGCGGCACTCACCATAGTTGAATCTAATGTTTATTTAACGATTCCAACAAAGGTACATGAGGAACGAACGAAAAGGTAAAAACAAACTAGGTGCTTTTTCCGGAGGAGTGAAGTCGGATTTTCATCCACCTACTTCTCCTGGAAACAGCATTGACCTATTTGAGGAACTTGTGAGTAAAGAAATAGAGGCTTTGGTTTACCCTCCCCGAAGATTAATTTGACAGCTGAAGAGCTATCAACTTTAGAAACTATAAAAAAATGGGATGATATCCTTATTAAAAAAGCCGATAAGGGTGGGGGGGGGTGGTCCTGATAAAAAAAGAGGACTACATAAAAGAAGCGCAACGACAATTAGATGCCCCTGATACTTACAAGTTGTTAAATAATGATCCAACTCACAAATTTAATGAGGAACTGAGAAACTTGTTAAGAAAATATGTGCAATCTGGAGTTTTGGAAAAGAAACAGGCTGAGATACTTTTCATCAATTCTCCCAGGAAACCTTACTGGTACCAGTTACCGAAGGTCCATAAATCGTTGGTGAACCACCCCGGACGCCCGATTGTGTCCGGGGAGGGCTCACTAACTGAACTTTTATCAAAATTCCTAGACTGGTTGCTTCGACCGATCCTTCGAACTATCCCCTCTTTTGTCAAAGATTCTAATGAATTTGCTAAGTTTTTAGATCATATAACCTGGCAAGATGGATATAAACTCGTATCCATTGATGTAGAAAGCCTCTACACTCGAATCCCCCAAAATTTAGCTATTAATGTCATCAAAGAGATCCTCACAATGAATAACCAGAATGTTCAATTAATTGAATTTGTTTGTGAAGCCTTGTTGTTTATATTAACCCATAATGCCTTCACATTTGGAGAATTATGGTATAAACAACTGGTGGGGACTGCAATGGGGACCCCTGTATCTTGTACCCTTGCAAACCTATTCCTGGCACACTTAGAAGACAAGCTCATTTATGCGTCCCATAATCCCTATCTTAAGTACATAAAAACGTATCTTAGATACGTAGATGACATCTTTATAGTGTGGGAGGGTACGGAAGAAGACTTTCAACACTTTGTCTCTTATTTAAATGATACTAACAGTTATATGTATTTTACGGCTGTCTTTGGTGACCAGGAATTGGCTTTCTTGGATATCCTGATACAAATTAAAGAAGGCAAAATAGTAAGATCTTTATATAAAAAGCTCACCTCTTGTAACACATTATTACATTTTGATAGTGCACATCCTAATCATACCAAATATGCTTTGCCGTATAGCCAATTACTGAGAGTGAAAAGAATGAATAATAACACATCTATTTTTGATAAACAATGCACTGAATTAGAATGTCAGTTTAGCCAAAGAGGTTATCCGAAAAAAATGATGGAGAGAGCAAGAGAAAAACTATTCGAAAATACGCATGGCACCTGTAAAGATCAAGGGGTTTCTAATAGTAAAAAACGTTTTGTTTTTTCCTTTACTTTTGGCCCCATGTTTAATAAAATCAGAAGCGCAATTTTTAAACATTGGCATGTACTGATAAAAGATCGTGAATTGGGATCTTTAGAGTTGGGGCCTCCTCTAATCACTTATAAAAGGTGCAGAAATCTTAAAGATCGGTTAATCAATAATAGAATGGAAATCATTAAAAACCCGACTTGGCTTGAAAATAAACGCCCAAAAGGTAATTTTAAATGCAGGAATTGTAAGTGGTGTAAATACCATGAAACAAATAATCCTGTAAATTTTGGTGGCATTAGCTTGAATGTTACAACCTACATCAGTTGTAAAACAAAATGGATAGTCTACATAGTTTTTTGCCCCTGTAGAAAATTTTACATCGGCAAAACTATTAGAGAACTTTGCACACGTTTTAAAGAACATTTAAAATCGGTCACTACGGGTATTGGAAGCCCTAGGCTTATCAAACATATTAAAGACGCCCATGAGGGAAATGCCGAAGTCCTCACATTTGCAGGACTTGAAAAAGTGTTTCCCTCTGCAAGAGGAGGAGATGTACATAAAATACTCCTGCAAAAGGAATGTAAATGGATTATCAGGGCAAGAGCCTGTGGTTTATTAGGAATGAATGACAAAAATGATTTAGCGGCTTTTTTATAAACTTGCTATCCGCATTTTTATATTCTCCGCTATTCATTCATTGGTCTTTCGTCGAAATCCTCCAAAATAAAGGGAAATGATTAGTCTCATGAAATAAACCATATATATGCATAAAATAATAGTAGATCTCTATGGTGCAGGATTTTGTCATTCTAGCATGCTTCATGCACATAGGAACCTAATATTCCCTGTTTTTAGGAACATTTTCATTAAAATCCTCTATATTGAAGGGAAATAATTGATCTTATGAAAATGAAATTATATATATGCGTGTATAAAAATAGTATATCTCTATAGTGCAGAATCGTTGTCCTTTTGGCATGTTCCATGTACATAGTAAACTTGCTATCTGCATTTTTATATTCCCCGCTATTCATTTATTGGTCTTTCATTGAAATCTTCCAAAATGAAGGGAAATGATTAGTCTCATGAAATAAACCATATATATGTATAAAATAATAGTAGATCCCTATGGTGCAGGATTTTGTCATTTGGCATGTTTCATGCACATAGGAACCTAATATTTCCCCCTTTTTTTAGGAATATTTTCATTAAAATCCTCTATATTGAAGGGAAATGATTGGTCTTATGAAAATGAAATTATATATATGCGTTGTGAGGTAGCAACCGGGGAACCCGCTTGCATAACGACAAAACACGTGTTTATAAGTTTAACCAATGTCTACCCGTTTATTTTTCACATATAATAACATAACCCGGGTAGCATGTTGGACACATATCACATTGATTATAAACACTTTACATAAATACATCATACATTACATAGAACATTGCACATATACATTCACAATAACCCGGGACCTGTAACCACGACTCTCTCCCCATTGGAGCTCTAACACCTGCTCCCGGGGTAGCTACGGCCTCCGGCCTACTTACACATCTTACAGTACATTTATAATAAATACATGTGTTATATTTCGACGATGACCCCTCCGGGTTCATAACAGGGATTGAGCAACCTGAGTACCGGGTATGTCATGTATCCCCAAGGGGCTCCTTCCTGGACGTATCTCCGCCTACGTCCTGGTCAGAGTCCACCAGGTTCAACCATGGTGTCCCCACTCTAGAAGCCCTTTTAACCCCTGCTTCTGACCTTCGTTACATACGCCTCAATGGGCCCTGTGGGTCCCAATGGCAGTTCCTGCCGCCTGGCTTTAGTCACCCAGCATGATGATATAACATTACCCCGTAGTCAGGATTTCTGCCTGACCGGGCCTTACATACCATGTGTGATCCATCATTCAAACGTCCATGGATCACATACATTTCTTCCACACGCTCACAGCCCATCATCCATGGACTGTGGCTCCTCCATGGCCCATTACAGGGACTGGCAAACCATAGTACACGGGAACCTCATCCGTTACCTACTAGGAGCCCTATTACCCCTGTGTCTGGCACCACAGGCACACCCACACCATTAGAGGCCGTGGTTGAGGGACGGGTACCCTCTGCAAGCAGCAGGGCAAGCCTCCCTCTCGTCCCCACGGGACGGAACGCCTCCAACATCATCCATACTGGCTGGGTCACTTTCTCCCCACATTATTATACAATGTTCTTACATAGGTCATCATCTTACATTCGGGGCAATTGCCTAAGCCCCTACATACATCAACGGGTCCTTACCGACTGCCTAGTCGGACCCAATAGCGGTTATGCCCGCCTGGCATTACTCACACACAGCTCACTCCGTTACACGGGAACCGCTGTCTTACCGGGCACGGATCCGGGTCTCGCTACCTGTGTAACGGGTCCACCAAGCGTCCCCCCAAGGGCTCCTTTCCCGGACGTGGTTCACCCCACGCCCGGACCAGTCTCCACCGGGTTCAGCCACGGCTTCCCCACCAGGTGCTATCACAACCGCGGACCTTGGCACCGGCCTGGAGCTAGCATGCTCCCTTCATTCACACAGCCTCTGGACTGCTCCGCACTTGGCTGGTCTCAGCTTCCATCTGAATCTCTCAGCACGAGTCTCAGCTTCCATCTGAATCTCTCAGCACGAGTCTCTTATTCCTTAGGGACTCCTCGATCTCATCCCACTCTCACTGCCGCTCATTAGTAACATGAAACCTTGTGTTCAAAGTTGGTTCACACAGCATTATCACAGTCAAAACCGGCCAGTGTGCACAGGATCATACCTTGATCCTGCATGTGATGCGCCCTGGCCATGAGGATCATGCCGGCGGTGCCTCACATACCCCCCTCCTTGTTTACACCCGTGGGTAGGGGGTTAAACACACTGCCATACAAGTCGGGCGACAGCGTTGCTCACACCTGTGGATAAAGGCTAAACACACTGCCGGATCGTACACCTAGGACACCGGTAAACCGTGTCCTACCTCCCCCCTCCTTGTTCAGACCAGTGGGGGATGAACACACTGCCATAGGAGCCGGGCCACCACACAACACCTTGTGGCACCGCTCCCGGTTTGTACACCTGTGACTCCTGTCCAACCTCCCCCTCCTTGCTTAAACCAGCAGGGGCAAACACAGTTCATAGAATCCGGATGTGGCGCTGTCTTGGCAACTTCGTGACCCCTCAGGCCACCGGAACCTTGATCACGCCGACTTTGACTTCGGGACCCCTAGGGCCTCCCGGTATTTTGAGTACGACGTCTTCGTGACCTCGCCGGGTCACCGGCCAGATGCTAGGGTGCGTCGTGCGGTTGCCCATAGCAACCAAGTCCATTTATAGTGCACCAATCAGAATCGTCCATATAAGAATGTCCATATCAGGTGCCACTATACCACAGCCCTCGGCTGTACCACCCCCGAGTTCTATTTGCTCTCACTCAGCGGGCTGGCATGCCCGCATTCTCCACCATATGTGAGGTAGCAACCGGGGAACCCGCTTGCATAACGACAAAACACGTGTTTATAAGTTTAACCAATGTCTACCCGTTTATTTTTCACATATAATAACATAACCCGGGTAGCATGTTGGACACATATCACATTGATTATAAACACTTTACATAAATACATCATACATTACATAGAACATTGCACATATACATTCACAATAACCCGGGACCTGTAACCACGACTCTCTCCCCATTGGAGCTCTAACACCTGCTCCCGGGGTAGCTACGGCCTCCGGCCTACTTACACATCTTACAGTACATTTATAATAAATACATGTGTTATATTTCGACGATGACCCCTCCGGGTTCATAACAGGGATTGAGCAACCTGAGTACCGGGTATGTCATGTATCCCCAAGGGGCTCCTTCCTGGACGTATCTCCGCCTACGTCCTGGTCAGAGTCCACCAGGTTCAACCATGGTGTCCCCACTCTAGAAGCCCTTTTAACCCCTGCTTCTGACCTTCGTTACATACGCCTCAATGGGCCCTGTGGGTCCCAATGGCGGTTCCTGCCGCCTGGCTTTAGTCACCCAGCATGATGATATAACATTACCCCGTAGTCAGGATTCCTGCCTGACCGGGCCTTACATACCATGTGTGATCCATCATTCAAACGTCCATGGATCACATACATTTCTTCCACACGCTCACAGCCCATCATCCATGGACTGTGGCTCCTCCATGGCCCATTACAGGGACTGGCAAACCATAGTACACGGGAACCTCATCCGTTACCTACTAGGAGCCCTATTACCCCTGTGTCTGGCACCACAGGCACACCCACACCATTAGAGGCCGTGGTTGAGGGACGGGTACCCTCTGCAAGCAGCAGGGCAAGCCTCCCTCTCGTCCCCACGGGACGGAACGCCTCCAACATCATCCATACTGGCTGGGTCACTTTCTCCCCACATTATTATACAATGTTCTTACATAGGTCATCATCTTACATTCGGGGCAATTGCCTAAGCCCCTACATACATCAACGGGTCCTTACCGACTGCCTAGTCGGACCCAATAGCGGTTATGCCCGCCTGGCATTACTCACACACAGCTCACTCCGTTACACGGGAACCGCTGTCTTACCGGGCACGGATCCGGGTCTCGCTACCTGTGTAACGGGTCCACCAAGCGTCCCCCCAAGGGCTCCTTTCCCGGACGTGGTTCACCCCACGCCCGGACCAGTCTCCACCGGGTTCAGCCACGGCTTCCCCACCAGGTGCTATCACAACCGCGGACCTTGGCACCGGCCTGGAGCTAGCATGCTCCCTTCATTCACACAGCCTCTGGACTGCTCCGCACTTGGCTGGTCTCAGCTTCCATCTGAATCTCTCAGCACGAGTCTCAGCTTCCATCTGAATCTCTCAGCACGAGTCTCTTATTCCTTAGGGACTCCTCGATCTCATCCCACTCTCACTGCCGCTCATTAGTAACATGAAACCTTGTGTTCAAAGTTGGTTCACACAGCATTATCACAGTCAAACCGGCCAGTGTGCACAGGATCATACCTTGATCCTGCATGTGATGCGCCCTGGCCATGAGGATCATGCCGGCGGTGCCTCACATACCCCCCTCCTTGTTTTTACCCGTGGGTAGGGGGTTAAACACACTGCCATACAAGTCGGGCGACAGCGTTGCTCACACCTGTGGATAAAGGCTAAACACACTGCCGGATCGTACACCTAGGACACCGGTAAACCGTGTCCTACCTCCCCCCTCCTTGTTCAGACCAGTGGGGGATGAACACACTGCCATAGGAGCCGGGCCACCACACAACACCTTGTGGCACCGCTCCCGGTTTGTACACCTGTGACTCCTGTCCAACCTCCCCCCTCCTTGCTTAAACCAGCAGGGGCAAACACAGTTCATAGAATCCGGATGTGGCGCTGTCTTGGCAACTTCGTGACCCCTCAGGCCACCGGAACCTTGATCACGCCGACTTTGACTTCGGGACCCCTAGGGCCTCCCGGTATTTTGAGTACGACGTCTTCGTGACCTCGCCGGGTCACCGGCCAGATGCTAGGGTGCGTCGTGCGGTTGCCCATAGCAACCAAGTCCATTTATAGTGCACCAATCAGAATCGTCCATATAAGAATGTCCATATCAGGTGCCACTATACCACAGCCCTCGGCTGTACCACCCCCGAGTTCTATTTGCTCTCACTCAGCGGGCTGGCATGCCCGCATTCTCCACCATATGTGAGGTAGCAACCGGGGAACCCGCTTGCATAACGACAAAACACGTGTTTATAAGTTTAACCAATGTCTACCCGTTTATTTTTCACATATAATAACATAACCCGGGTAGCATGTTGGACACATATCACATTGATTATAAACACTTTACATAAATACATCATACATTACATAGAACATTGCACATATACATTCACAATAACCCGGGACCTGTAACCACGACTCTCTCCCCATTGGAGCTCTAACACCTGCTCCCGGGGTAGCTACGGCCTCCGGCCTACTTACACATCTTACAGTACATTTATAATAAATACATGTGTTATATTTCGACGATGACCCCTCCGGGTTCATAACAGGGATTGAGCAACCTGAGTACCGGGTATGTCATGTATCCCCAAGGGGCTCCTTCCTGGACGTATCTCCGCCTACGTCCTGGTCAGAGTCCACCAGGTTCAACCATGGTGTCCCCACTCTAGAAGCCCTTTTAACCCCTTCTTCTGACCTTCGTTACATACGCCTCAATGGGCCCTGTGGGTCCCAATGGCGGTTCCTGCCGCCTGGCTTTAGTCACCCAGCATGATGATATAACTTTACCCCGTAGTCAGGATTCCTGCCTGACCGGGCCTTACATACCATGTGTGATCCATCATTCAAACGTCCATGGATCACATACATTTCTTCCACACGCTCACAGCCCATCATCCATGGACTGTGGCTCCTCCATGGCCCATTACAGGGACTGGCAAACCATAGTACACGGGAAGTTCATCCGTTACCTACTAGGAGCCCTATTACCCCTGTATCTGGCACCACAGGCACACCCACACCATTAGAGGCCGTGGTTGAGGGACGGGTACTCTCTGAAAGCAGCAGGGCAAGCCTCCCTCTCGTCCCCACGGGACGGAACGCCTCCAACATCATCCATACTGGCTGGGTCACTTTCTCCCCACATTATTATACAATGTTCTTACATAGGTCATCATCTTACATTCAGGGCAATTGCCTAAGCCCCTACATACATCAACGGGTCCTTACCGACTGCCTAGTCGGACCCAATAGCGGTTATGCCCGCCTGGCATTACTCACACACAGCTCACTCCGTTACACGGGAACCGCTGTCTTACCGGGCACGGATCCGGGTCTCGCTACCTGTGTAACAGGTCCACCAAGCGTCCCCCCAAGGGCTCCTTTCCCGGACGTGGTTCACCCCACGCCCGGACCAGTCTCCACCGGGTTCAGCCACGGCTTCCCCACCAGGTGCTATCACAACCGCGGACCTTGGCACCGGCCTGGAGCTAGCATGCTCCCTTCATTCACACAGCCTCTGGACTGCTCCGCACTTGGCTGGTCTCAGCTTCCATCTGAATCTCTCAGCACGAGTCTCAGCTTCCATCTGAATCTCTCAGCACGAGTCTCTTATTCCTTAGGGACTCCTCGATCTCATCCCACTCTCACTGCCGCTCATTAGTAACATGAAACCTTGTGTTCAAAGTTGGTTCACACAGCATTATCACAGTCAAACCGGCCAGTGTGCACAGGATCATACCTTGATCCTGCATGTGATGCGCCCTGGCCATGAGGATCATGCCGGCGGTGCCTCACAGCGTGTATAAAAATAGTATATCTCTATAGTGCAGAATCGTTGTCCTTTTGGCACGTTTCATGTACATAGTACTTTAATCATTTCCTCTCTAGGAATTTTTACTGTAAAATTATTGACTTCTCGTGCTGTTTTGGAGATGAATATAAGTGTTTTCCTAGGGTTCAAAAACGTTAAGAACGAGTAATCCATTCACATATACATTTCATTTATATGCACAGATAGAGGCGTATGTTTTACAACTACTTTTTGCTGCATTGGGGATTGGATTTGTCTCCTATATTTCAGCCCAGACTAGTATGAGTTAATGAATTATTTGACTATTTCTAATCTTTATACTGTAATTTGCTAAACAAGTCTTTATGGTCTTATTTGATCTATGTATATAAGTATTTGTTGCACGAATCTATGCATTACCTCTTAATGGTTTTTATCACACCCTGGCTCTGATTAGATCAGCTGCCGGCTATTTATGACGGATCTGAGGACAGACGCCAGTCAGGACCAGTTGAAGCAGCTGTCTGCTGCGAAACGGTCACCGTCGTCCACCTGACGTCCTGCACCCCTCCCCTACAGCACGATTTCCTCATGTACCTTTGTTGGAATCGTTAAATAAACAGAAGATTCAACTATGGTGAGTGCCGCTGGTCTGTTTTCTTTTTTTATGATATATATATTATATATATATATATATATATAGTTAGGGCCAGAAATATTTGGACAGTGACACAATTTTCGCGAGTTTTGCTCTGCATGCCACCACATTGGATTTGAAATGAAACCTCTACAACAGAATTCAAGTGCAGATTGTAACGTTTAATTTGAAGGGTTGAACAAAAATATCTGATAGAAAATGTAGGAATTGTACACATTTCTTTACAAACATTCCACATTTTAGGAGGTCAAAAGTAATTGGACAAATAAACATAACCCAAACAAAATAATTTTATTTTCAATATTTTGTTGCGAATCCTTTGGAGGCAATCACTGCCTTAAGTCTGGAACCCATGGACATCACCAAACGCTGGGTTTCCTCCTTCTTAATGCTTTGCCAGGCCTTTACAGCCGCAGCCTTCAGGTCTTGCTTGTTTGTGGATCTTTCCGTCTTAAGTCTGGATTTGAGCAAGTGAAATACATGCTCAATTGAGTTAAGATCTGGTGATTGACTTGGCCATTGCAGAATGTTCCACTTTTTTGCACTCATGAACTCCTGGGTAGCTTTGGCTGTATGCTTGGGGTCATTGTCCATCTGTACTATGAAGCGCCGTCCAATCAACTTTGCAGCATTTGGCTGAATCTGGGCTGAAAGTATATCCCGGTACACTTCAGAATTCATCTGGCTACTCTTGTCTGCTGTTATGTCATCAATAAACACAAGTGACCCAGTGCCATTGAAAGCCATGCATGCCCATGCCATCACGTTGCCTCCACCATGTTTTACAGAGGATGTGGTGTGCCTTGGATCATGTGCCGTTCCCTTTCTTCTCCAAACTTTTTTCTTCCCATCATTCTGGTACAGGTTGATCTTTGTCTCATCTGTCCATAGAATACTTTTCCAGAACTGAGCTGGCTTCTTGAGGTGTTTTTCAGCAAATTTAACTCTGGCCTGTCTATTTTTGGAATTGATGAATGGTTTGCATCTAGATGTGAACCCTTTGTATTTACTGTCATGGAGTCTTCTCTTTACTGTTGACTTAGAGACAGATACACCTACTTCACTGAGAGTGTTCTGGACTTCAGTTGATGTTGTGAACGGGTTCTTCTTCACCAAATAAAGTATGCGGCGATCATCCACCACTGTTGTCATCCGTTGACGCCCAGGCCTTTTAGAGTTCCCAAGCTCACCAGTCAATTCCTTTTTTCTCAGAATGTACCCAACTGTTGATTTTGCTACTCCAAGCATGTCTGCTATCTCTCTGATGGATTTTTTTCTTTTTTTTCAGCATCAGGATGTTCTGCTTCACCTCAATTGAGAGTTCCTTTGACCGCATGTTGTCTGGTCACAGCAACAGCTTCCAAATGCAAAACCACACACCTGGAATCCACCCCTGACCTTTTAACTACTTCATTGATTACAGGTTAACGAGGGAGACGCCTTCAGAGTTAATTGCAGCCCTTAGAGTCCATTGTCCAATTACTTTTGGTCCCTTGAAAAAGAGGAGGCTATGCATTACAGAGCTATGATTCCTAAACCCTTTCTCCGATTTGGATGTGGAAACTCTCATATTGCAGCTGGGAGTGTGCACTTTCAGCCCATATTATATATATAATTGTATTTCTGAACATGTTTTTGTAAACAGCTAAAATAACAAAACTTGTGTCACTGTCCAAATATTTCTGGCCCTAACTGTATACACTAGTAAAAAGGCCCGATGCAATTGCATCGGGAGCGCGGTGAAATGAATTGTGTGTATACAGGCGGCTCTGTGGGTAGCAGAGTATGGAGGCGGCTCTGTGGGTAGCAAGTAGAGTTTATGGTAGGGCGGCTCTGTGGGTAGCAGAGTATGGAGGCGGCTCTGTGGGTAGCAGAGTATGGAGGCGGCTCTGTGGGTAGCAGAGTATGGAGGCGGCTCTGTGGGTAGCAGAGTATGGAGGCGGCTCTGTGGGTAGCAGAGTAACGCTTGTGGGTAGCAGTAGGCGGCTGTGTGGGTAGCAGAGTATGGAGGCGGCTGTGTGGGTAGCAGAGTTTTGGTAGCGGTGTGTGGGTAGCGAGTATGGAGGCGGCTGTGTGGGTAGCGGAGTATGGAGGCGGCTGTGTGGGTAGCGGAGTATGGAGGCGGCTGTGTGGGTAGCGGAGTATGGAGGCGGCTGTGTGGGTAGCGGAGTATGGAGGCGGCTGTGTGGGTAGCGGAGTATGGAGGCGCTGTGTGGTAGCGGAGTATGGGTCGGCTGGTGGGTAGCGGAGTATGGAGTCGGCTGTGTGGTGTAGCGGAGTATGGAGTGGGCTGTGTGGGTAGCGGAGTATGGAGGCGGCTGTGTGGGTAGCGGAGTATGGAGGCGGCTGTGTGGGTAGCGGAGTATGGAGGCGGCTGTGTGGGTAGCGGAGTATGGAGGCGGCTGTGTGGGTAGCGGAGTATGGAGGCGGCTGTGTGGGTAGCGGAGTATGGAGGCGGCTGTGTGGGTAGCGGAGTATAGAGGCGGCTGTGTGGGTAGCAGAGTATAGAGGCGGCTGTGTGGGTAGCAGAGTATAGAGGCGGCTGTGTGGGTAGCAGAGTATAGAGGCGGCTGTGTGGGTAGCAGAGTATAGAGGCGGCTGTGTGGGTAGCAGAGTATAGAGGCGGCTGTGTGGGTAGCAGAGTATAGAGGCGGCTCTGTGGTGGAGGGGTGAGTAGAGATGCGACTTAGTGGTGGAGGGGTGAGGAGAGATGCGGGTCTGTGGTGGAGGGGTGAGGAGAGATGCGGGTCTGTGGTGGAGGGGTGAGGAGAGAAGCGGCTGCGTGGTGGAGGGGTGAGGAGAGAAGCGGCTGCGTGGTGGAGGGGTGAGGAGAGATGCGGCTGCGTGGTGGAGGGGTGAGGAGAGATGCGGCTGCGTGGTGGAGGGGTGAGGAGAGATGCGGCTACGTGGTGGAGGGGTGAGGAGAGATGCGGCTGCGTGGTGGAGGGTGAGGAGAGATGCGGCTGCGTGGTGGAGGGGTAAAGGGAGATGCGGCTGTGTGGTGGAGGGGTGAGGAGAGATGCGGCTCAGTGGTGGAGGGGTGAGGAGAGATGCGGCTCAGTGGTGGAGGGGTGAGGAGAGATGCGGGTCTGTGGTGGAGGGGTGAGGAGAGATGCGAGTCTGTGCTGGAGGGGCATGCGATTATTCCAGGACGCCGAGTCATGGGCAATGGGATGGGACGTCCTGTGTTTACAACACAGCGGCAAATCCGCTTGCAGGGGTGGTGACGGGCAATGGGAGTGAGCGGGGCGTGTGAGGCTTTGCAACCTGAGAGGCCCCGCTGACTCACATTGGCTGGGGCCAGGCACAGGACGACGTCATTGTGTCCCTGCAGCCGCCCACAGGCCCTACAACGCAAGTCCAGCACACGAGGTCCCAGCGGTGAGAGAGGGGCGAGGTGGGGAAGGCACTGGCGGCATGCGTGCAGCGTCAACCTGGCGGCGGGGCTGACGTTTGGCAGGATGGCGGCGGTGTGAGCTAGTGCGGCTGAGGGTAGCAATGACGCTACGCGTCATCGCTGGGAGTGGTGCAAAGGATTGTGGGATTCGGCTCCAACAGGCGAATCCCAAACTTGCGATGATATAAGTAGATATTATATTATTATAATAATAATAATAATAATAATAATAATTTATTCATTCATATAGCGCTATTAATTCCATAGCACTTTACATACATCTGTAATACTGTCTCTCTTGGAGCTCACAATCTAAACATCCTATCAGTATGTCTTTACAATGTGGGAGGAAACCGGAGTGCCGGAGGAAACCCACGCAAACACAGGGAGAACATACAAACTCCTTGCAGATGTTGTCCTTAGTGTCCTTGGTGGGAATTGAACCCAGGACCTCAGGACCCCAGTGCTGCAAAGGCTACAGTGCTAACCACTTGAATATAGATACATTATAGAGTATACAGACATTACACAGTATACAGACACTTTGTATACAGACATTACACAGTATACAGAGAGTTTGTGTACACTTTACTCACAGTATACAGACATTCCACAGAGTGGAGACAGTATACAGACATTACACACAGTATACAGACATTAAACACAGTATACACACATTACACACAGTATATAGATACATGACACATTGTATAGACACACAGTATGCAGAGATGACACACATGATACAGACATTACAGAGAGTATACAGACATTACACACAGTATAGAGACATTAGAGAGAGTATAGACACATTACACACAGTATAGACACATGACACACCCCTGTGCAGCCCCTCCTGTGTCCGGTCCCCGTCCCCTGTGCAGCCCCTCCTGTGTCCTGTCCCCGCCCCCTGTGTCCAGAGCCCCCTGTGTCCTGTAGCCCCCCCCTGTGTCCTGAGCCCCCTGTGTCCTGTCCCCATCCCTTGTGCAGCCCCCCCCTGTGTCCTGTCCATCCCCGCCCTCCACCCGACATAGTTTGTCTGCCGGCAGGCTTATGCGCCCGCCGGCGAAGCTGCAGGGCCCCCTCCTCCTCCCTGCTGGTCCCCAGCCCCCGGTCCTCGGTCCCCAGCCCCCGATCCCCGGTCCCCAGCCCCGCTCACCTATCCCGGCGGGCTGCACGCTCGGTGCACCCGCCCGCACCGTCGGGCCTCCTCTGCAGTCCGGTGTGGCTCCTCCTCTTCTCAGGGGCTCCTCCTCCTCATCGCTGGGTAGTATGAATGAATGAATGAATGAAAAAAATTAAAGAATGAATGAAAGAATGAATGAATGAATGAATGAATGGATAGATGGATGGGTGATGGATGGGTGGGTGATGGGTGGATGGATGGATGGATTGTGCGTGCGTGGATGTGCGTGTGGATGTGTGTGCGTGGTGTGATGTGGATGGCGTGGATGCAGCGGCTGGATGGGGATGTGGTAGTGGATGGTGGTGCGTGGATGTGCGTGTGGATGTGCCGTGGTGTGCACGGATGTGACGGTGTGCGTCGTGGATGTGCGTGCGTGGATGTGCGTACGTGGATGTGCTAGTGGATGTGCGTGATGGATTGTGCGTACGTGGATTGTGCGTGGATGTGTGTGTGTGATGTACGTGGATGTGCAGCATGCGTGCGTGGATGTGTGCTATGCGTGTGGTTGTGCGTACGTGGATGTGCCGTGCGTGGATGGGATGGGGTGTTACGTGGATGTGCGTCGTGGATGTGCGTACGTGGATGTGCGTGGGTGCTGTGGATTGTGCGTGTGTTGAATGTGCGTGCGTGGATGTGTGCATACGTGGATGTGTGCGTACGTGGATGTGCGTGGATGTGGATGTACGTGGATGTGTGTGTGGATGTACGTGGATGTCAGCATGCGTGCGTGGATGTGTGCATGCGTGGATGTGCGTGCGTGGTTGTGTGCATGCGTGATGTGCGTACGTGGATGTGCGTACGTGGATGTGCGTACGTGGATGTGCGTGCGTGGATGTGCGTGCGTGGATGATGGGTGCATAGGTGGATGGATGGGTGCAACAAGGGATCAAGTGTCCTCTTGTTATAGTCTCTGGGATCATAGTCATGGTGCACTGTATAACTGATCATTGTCATACAGTGCACCATAACTCTGACCCCTGAGACTGTAGGAAGAGGACACTTGATCCCTTGCTGCAGTCTCTGGATTGAGCAGAGGCGATCGAGCGTCGTGGGACCTTCGTTGTGGACTACGTCGGAGGCGATCGAGCGTCGTGGGACCTTCGTTGTGGACTACGTCGGATCTTTATAATAAAGATGGAGTCCGAATTTTGTTTGTGTTTTTTTTTCAAATAAAAAGATTTTTCTATGTGTGTATTTTCTGACTATTTACCAGAGATTCCTAATGGCGGGTCTAACATTGGCCCTATATTATGAATCTCGGGCTTAGTGCCAGCTGCCAATAAAAAGCTGGCATTAACCCCTTTATTACCCAGTTTGCCACCGGCACCAGGGCAACTGGAAGAGCATGGGTACAGCGCCAGAAAATGGCGCTTCAATGAATGCGCCATTTTCTGGAGCGGCTGCGGGCTGCAATTCGCAGCATGGGGGGCCCAGAACGCTTGGGCCTTTGCATGCTGAGGATTCCAGCCCCCAGCTGCCTAGTTGTACCTGGCTGGGCCAAAAATATGGCGGAGCCCTACGTCATTTTTTTTTCTAGAATTAGTTCTAGAAATTAAAAAAAAGGAGAATTTTGTGTACTCACCGTAAATTCCTTTTCTCTTAGCCTCTAATTGGGGGACACAGGACCGTGGGTGTTATGCTGCTGTCCACTAGGAGGCGACACTAAGCAGAATCTGCAAAAGAGTAACAGTGGCTCCTCCTATGTAGCATATACACCCTGGAGCAGGAAGTGCTTCTCCAGTTTTGTGCTAAAGCAGTAGGAGAATTAACAGAAGAATGACAAGAATCACAGTAAAATAAGGCCTGTTAAGTAAACAGGCAGCCACATAATAACAGTAAGGTAAACCTGTAACCGAACAGGTAATTACGTAATAACAGTATAAGCAGGCCTGTAAAATAAACAGGCAACTATATAACCTCTCAGGAGTAAGATGAGAACCTAGTAACGGCCCGAAACGGGCAACAGGGTGGGTGCTGTGTCCCCAATTAGAGGCTAAGAGAAAAGGAATTTACGGTGAGTACACAAAATTCTCCTTTTCTCCTTCGCCTCATTGGGGGACACAGGACCGTGGGACGTCCCAAAGCAGTCCCTGGGTGGGAAAAGCAATGGAACCATGAAGACTGACCAAAGTCAGTGAAGGAACTGTGTACTTCAGGTGGGCTCCTGTCACCTGGAGGACACGTCTACCCAGACCTGCATCTGCCGAGGACTGAGTGTGCAACTATAATGCTTTGTAAATGTGTGCAGGCTGGAACATGTGGTTGTCTGACACACTTGTTGTGCTGAGGTCTGGTGCTGGATGGCCCAGGAGGCCTCCACAGTCTTCTTAGAATGTGCCTCGATACCAACTGGAAGAGTCGAGTGTTTGATGGCATAAACCTCTTGAGGAATTCTGATGGTAGAACAGGCCTTGAGAGAGTAGGCTGGACGGTCTGGTAGTCGCCATGGTATCTCTGCTGTGAGTTGGAAGAGATCGGAATACCCAGCGCGTTTGGCCCAGTCTGGAGTAACAAGGACAATCTGGTGAGATTCATGTTTGATCCTCCTCACTATCTTAGGGATTAGTGGTAGTGGGGGAACCATGCAGGGTAAATAGAATCAGGTCCAATCCTGGACTAGTGCAGCTGGTCCTAAGGACTGTGGGTCCTGGAACCAGTCCCTGAAATCTGGGACCTTGGCATTGAGGCATAATGCTATGAGGCCCACGTACGGGGTTTCCCGGAAGACGTCCGGTTGCAGGGACTACTGTCCTGCGTCCATCCCTTAGCGGCTGAGGAAGAACACCTTCCAATTGTCCACACGTGATATGTGCACGGCGGACAGTACAGAGTCTATGGATTCCTCCCAGTGAAGTATGTGGTAAATTTCTTTCATTGCCTGGAGACTGCGGGTACCACCCTGGTGATTGACATATGCCACAGCCGTGGCATTGTCTAACTGTATCCTGACATGGCCACCTGCCAGGAGGTGGCTGAAGGACTTCAATGCTAGGAATATCGTCCGAATTTCCAGCAGCTTGATGGTGATCCTTGAATCCAACCAGAACCATGTGCCTTGTGTACTGTGATGGAGGCACCCCGTACCCCATTCTGTCAGACTCCTGTCGGTGGTTATAACTTTCTAGCATGGTGGAAGGAGCGACCGTCCTTTGTGAGAGAGCGTCCGGAGCCACCATTGAAGAAATCGCTTGTCTGAACATCGCAGGTGAAAACCTCCTGATGAATGACCAAAGGTTCTTGCCTCATGACAAGAGTATGGATAGTTGAAATGATCCGAGATGCAGTTGAGCAAATGGGACTGCCATTATCGCTGCCACTATCCTGCCTAGGACCTGTATGGGAGTTCTGAAGGAAAAGGGGGACCGATGAAGGATAGTGCAGACTCCCAGCCGCAGGGTCCGAGCCCTGTCCTGGGGAAGCTTGACCCGTGCTGAGGATATATTGAACCGTATATGTCCAGAAGACCAGAGACCGTGGTGAAACTGGTGTAGATTTGTGGAGGTTGACCAGCCATCCATGATGGAGATGCTGTGTGCGCAGTCCATGAAAATCGGTGATTTGATGAGCAGATCGCCCAGATACGGAAGGATGACGAAACCCCTGGAGGGAAGCATAGTCATGACGGCAGCCATGACCATTGTGAACACTCAGGTAGCTGTAGCTAAACCGAACGGGAGTGCCAAAAACAAAATAAGTAAATAAAAAATTGGCGATCGAAGATGCAGGTAAGCGTCCTGAATCTATGGACGCAAGGTATTTACCGTGTTCAGGATTATAGAGCGGAGAGAATCCATGCGGGAACGTCTTACCTGGAAAGTAATGTCCAGTTGTTTTAGGCCCAGTATGGGTAGTAACTGTACCTACCCTTCTTTTTTTTTTTTTTTTTTTTTTTTTTTTGGAAACCACAAGAGGACAGAATAGAAACCTCTAAACGGACTCCGCACGGCACAGGTACAATGACGCCTGAAGTAAGGAGAGAATTGACTACTGGTTTGCTCTTGTACCCACTTGTCTTGTATGACAGGTAGCCAACAAAGTTGAAAATGAAGCAACTGACCACCTACAATGGAGAGTCTCCCGGCTGAAGGGAGTCAGGAGGAAGAAAATTTGTAGGATCGCGTTTCCTAGGTCTTGGATTGGTGAGACTGGCTCTGTTAGGATGAGCTACCTTTGTGTGTAGCCTGTGACCGCACCCTGCAAGGCGACCGAGTACTTGTCTGTGTCGGTCTAGCTGATGACCAGCCAAATGAGTTCCAAAAGGATCGGAACCTGGTCTGCTGACGGCAATTGAAGGGCCGTCTGGGTTTGCGCTGGGGAAGGGAGGTGCTTTTGCCTCCCGTGGCATCAGAAGTAATTTGTCCAGCTATTCTCCGAACAGGCGTCCATTGAGGTATGGAAGACCTGTGAGGGACTCTTCAGAGGCCGCGTCCACCGTCCATTCCGGTGGGTACGTGTAGTGACAACCGCATTGGAAATGTTGAGCAATTGTAGCGTCAAGGCCTGCATGTATCAGGTAGTCAGCTATCTGCGATTCAAGCTGGCTGGACTGGCAGGTAGGGTCGGCTTCCGTATACCTTAATATAGTATGGAATATGCCTGCCCAAGCTGGGGGGGGGCTTTTATCGCCCAGACTGTTTATGCCGCAAGTCTGAATACCGGGGGATCCACTTGAGGTATGTCGGCCCCGTATTGGGCCACTGTCAGGAGAAATGGATAACGCCTGTCAAACATTTTACGGTTGATAAACGTTTCTCAGTTTTTTGTTTTTTTTTTTGTTTTTTTTTAGGATCTCCTGGTGTCAGGTGATCTACAAAATATTTTCATGCCGTGTAAAAGAGCAGGAAAAAGTCTCGCTGCCCATCTTGTGAGTCTATAACCATGCAAGAAGTGTAATGGGCAGCACAGCCTTAACCCTTTATGGACCGAGCCTCATTTTTCAATTCTGACCAGTGTCACATTATGAGATAATAACTCTCAGTAATTCCAATAATGTTGTTTTCATGACGTATTGGACTTCATGTTAGTGGTAAATTTAGGGCAATATGTTTTTGCATGTCCTTGACCAAAGAGAGAGAGTTTACACACAGTGACAGGTCAAGGCTATGACAGAAATAGCTGTCGTTGGTCATTAAGGGGTTAATGTATAAACAGAGTGCTCTGCTGCAATATGAGTAGTATACTAAATAGTAAATGTTTAATGGCTTTGTTGTATGAGTCTAGCAGTTTTACAGCAATGAGGGGGGATTAATTGCCTTTATTCTGGGAGCACAGCCCCTATGTAGCCTGCTGTGCAGAGCTGCACACTGCTTATGGTACTAAAAAGGTTAACTCCCTCGGAGCAGTGGTGCTGTCATGGCAACCACTGTGTTAGGGGAATGAGGGGCGGGACAGTGAAAAGCGCGGCCAGGAGCAAAAAGGCGCGCAGGTATTCTCGCGAGGGAGCGAGAAGCGCCAGAAAGACTCGGCCCGCCCTCTTAATGACGCGGCCGGAGCTGGATCCAGCCTGCAGTGACGTCAGCCGAAGGGCGGGCGGGAGGCGGGGAAAGGAGGCACCATCCGCGCTAGGCCGCAGCCGGGGAGTTGCGTAAATGGCAGGCCCGGGGAAGTGAGCAGGTCGGCGCGGAGTCCGCGCCCCCTGCCTGTCTCGCACTACAGGATCGCTGCCGCTGTCCTGCACAGCGGGGCCCGCTGTGTAACAACCCCACCGCTGTCATGCAAAGCCCCAGGGAGGGGCGCAGCATATAAGGTACAGGGGGAAAATGCTGTATGCAAGAGGCCCTGGGCTGCAGGGCTCTGCCAGCACCATGAGAGCGTCCTCAACCCAGTTTCCTATGTGGAGAGGGGAGATGGGGAGGGAAGAGAATAACTAGTTCTCTGCCAGGAGAGGCCACACCGGGTCCCTTAGGGTGGTGGGCTGGGAGGATTATTATCTATCAGACTCCCTAGGCAGCAGATGCTTGGCTGAGACATGGCAGCATGTTTGCCCCTGGGAAACACGCAGCAGAGCTGGTGGTTCTGGGGAGACATCTCGTGGATGTGCTGCAGCATTTTTGCAGTGCAGCATGTGCTGCTGCTCATCATACCTTGTGGCGTCTCGACCTAAGAGCCCCCCAAAGGGGGATTAGGGAGGGATGCTGCTGTCCACCTTCAAAGGTCATTTGCTAAATCCTGCAACCGACCTGTTGCCTGCAGGGGGTCTCTCAACATTAACCCAGCACTCCAAACGTGGGGAGCTGAGGAAGGAGGGGAATCGTCTCTGCCGGTTTTTATTCCCATCTGTCTTGCTGCTTGCGGTGGGGACATGGAGCATTACTGCGACCCAGAGCCCCATCTGTGGGGACTGGGGAGGAATGCGGGCCTCAGAACAGGCAGGTCTGGAAATCGCTTTAACCCTGCACCTCCAACAGTGGAGGGCCGAGGAAGGAATAGCCCTTAGCAGACAAAATAACTCGACCCAGAGTTCCTATGGTGTCTGGGGAGGTATCGGTGGTCGACATGTCCCTTCAAAAAATAAAAATGCAGCTTCAAAAAGTAAAAATAGTGGAGGGAAAATAAGAATGGGTGCCTCCTTTCAGACACTAAACAAAAAACTGGAGAAGCACTTCCTGCTCCAGGGTGTATATGCTACATAGGAGGAGCCACTGTTACTCTTTTGCAGATTCTGCTTAGTGTCGCCTCCTAGTGGACAGCAGCATAACACCCACGGTCCTGTGTCCCCCAATGAGGCGAAGGAGAAAATGGGCTTTTTTGGTTGCAGCCAGGTACAACGAGGCAGCTGGGGGTTGCTGGCAGTCTGTAGCTGCCAAGTTGTACCGGCTGGACCAAAAATATGGCGGAGCCCTACGTCATTTTTTTTTCAGAATTAGTTCTAGAAATAAAAAAAAATGGGCTTCGCTGTATTTTTGGTTGCAGCCAGGTACAACGAGGCAGCTGGGGGTTGCTGGCAGTCTGTAGCTGCCAAGTTGTACCTGGCTGGACCAAAAATATGGCGGAGCCCTACGTCATTTTATTTTCTAGAATTAGTTCTAGAAATAAGAAAAAATGGCCTTCGCTGTATTTTTGGTTGCAGCCAGGTACAACGAGGCAGCTGGGGGTTGCTGGCAGTCTGTAGCTGCCAAGTTGTACCCGGCTGGACCAAAAATATGGCGGAGCCCTACGTCATTTTTTTTTCTAGAATTAGTTCTAGAAATAAAAAAAAATGGGCTTCGCTGTATTTTTGGTTGCAGCCAGGTACAACGAGGCAGCTGGGGGTTGCTGGCAGTCTGTAGCTGCCAAGTTGTACCCGGCTGGACCAAAAATATGGCGGAGCCCTACGTCATTTTATTTTCTAGAATTAGTTCTAGAAATAAAAAAAAATGGGCTTCGCTGTATTTTTGGTTGCAGCCAGGTACAACGAGGCAGCTGGGGGTTGCTGGCAGTCTGTAGCTGCCAAGTTGTACCCGGCTGGACCAAAAATATGGCGGAGCCCTACGTCATTTTTTTTTCTAGAATTAGTTCTAGAAATAAAAAAAAATGGGCTTTGCTGTATTTTTGGTTACAGCCAGGTACAACGAGGCAGCTGGGGGTTGCTGGCAGTCTGTAGCTGCCAAGTTGTACCCGGCTGGACCAAAAATATGGCGGAGCCCTACGTCATTTTATTTTCTAGAATTAGTTCTAGAAATAAAAAAAAATGGGCTTCGCTGTATTTTTGGTTGCAGCCAGGTACAACGAGGCAGCTGGGGGTTGCTGGCAGTCTGTAGCTGCCAAGTTGTACCTGGCTGGACCAAAAATATGGCGGAGCCCTACGTCATTTTTTTTTTCTAGAATTAGTTCTAGAAATAAAAAAAAATGGGCTTCGCTGTATTTTTGGTTGCAGCCAGGTACAACGAGGCAGCTGGGGGTTGCTGGCAGTCTGTAGCTGCCAAGTTGTACCTGGCTGGACCAAAAATATGGCGGAGCCCCACATCATTATTTTTTTCTAGAATTAGTTCTAGAAATAAAATAAAGCCTTCGCTGTATTTGTAGCCAGCCATGTACAACTTGGTAGCTGGCTGACTGGAATCCTCAGCGTGGAGAGACTCAAATGTTGTGGGTCCCCTACGCTGCAAATTTCAACCCACAGCCACCCAAGAAAATAGCGCATTCATTAGAGGCGGCATTTTCTGGTGCTGTACCCCAACTCTACCAGTTGCCCTTGTGCTGGTGGCACACGGGTTCTCCATATGCGACATGGTGTCCGCTAACAATTTCAATAGAAAATTAGCTCCAATTGTTAGCGGAAACCATGTCGGGTATGGAGAGCCCCTCCCTGTGTGCCTGAACATTGGAGCTCCCCACAAGTGACCCCATTTTGGAAACTAGACCCCGAAGGAACGTATCTAGATGCATAGTCATCACTTTGAACTCCCAGATGCTTCACAAATTCATCCATAAAAATGAAAAAGCACGTTTTTTTCCACAAAAAGTTTCTTTTTTCATTTTTACGGATCAATTTGTGAAGCACCTGGGGGTTCAAAGTGCTCACTATGCATCTAGATACGTTCCTTGGGTGGTCTAGTTTCCAAAATGGGGTCACTTGTGGGGGAGCTCCAATGTTTAGGCACATAGGGGCTCTTCATATCCTACAAGGTGTCCGCTAACAATTCCAATTGTTAGTGGACACCATGTTGCGTATGGAGAGCCCCTGTGTGTCTACACATTGGAGCTCCCCACAAGTGACCCCATTTTGGAAACTAGACCCCCAAAGGATTATATCTAGATGCATAGTGAGCACTTTGAACCCCCAGATGCTTCACAAATTGATCCGTAATAATGACAAAAGAAATTATTTGTGGAAAAAAAGTGCTTTTTTCATTTTTACGGATGAATTTCTGAAGCACCTGTGGGTTCAAAGTGCTCACTATGCATAAAGATACGTTCCTTTGGGGGTCTAGTTTCCAAAATGGGGTCACTTGTGGGGGAGCTCCAATGTGGAGACACACGGGGACCCTCCAAACGCGACATGGTGTCCGCTAACAAATTGAGCTCATTTTCCATTCAAATTGTTAGCGGACACCATGTCGCGTTTGGAGGGTCCCGGTGTGTCTCCACATTGGAGATCCCCCACAAGTGACCCCATTTTGGAAATTAGACCCCCTAAGGAACGTATCTAGATGCATAGTGAGCACTTTGAACCCCCATATGCTTCAGAAATTCATCCGTAAAAATGAATAAAAATTAAAAATTTGAAAATTGCTAAATTTTCAAAATTTTTGCCAAATTTTTTATTTTTTTCACAAATAAACGCAAAAATTATCGACCTAAATTTAATACTAACATGAAGCCCAATATGTCACGAAAAAACAATCTCAGAATCGCTAGGATCCGTTGAAGCGTTCCAGAGATATTACCTCATAAAGGGAGAGTGGTCAGAATTACAAAAAATGGTCCAGTCATTAAGCTGCAAAGTGACTCGGTCCTTTAAGGGGTTAATCCTGGAAACAGATGTTTCATTCACATGTATTGGAATGCCATAGAGAGAATGTATTGTTCGTCCCCCTTGTAGTAAATTAGCCGCAATTCCTGTAGTGGCAGCAGGTGATACAATGTTTCCTTGTCCCCTTAGAAGATGTAGGAGGAGATGATATAGATAGGTTTTTCCACTACCACCAGGACAGTCAAGGAAAAAGCACTTGGGTGTTACATTATTGTCTTCTAAAGCCTGATTAATGGTATCATAGGCCAAAAGTTGTTCCTCATTGAGAGTAGCTTTCATCTCAGCAGCTGTTCTTAGCTCATAATCCTTATCATACTGCGGGAGCAATTGTGGTTTCTTAGCTGGGCGTGGTAAATTGAAATCAGTATAACTTTTCCCGTGAACTTTTAGAACATCTTGGACATCTGTCATAGCATATCCTTCACAATTTATACACTCTTCAGTGGTCGCAAAGAGGTCGTGAAGCTGTGCAGGCATATTAAGAATACAGGCATCAAGTAAGGTATTTCTGCAGACACTATCATCGAATAGTAATCCAAGTGCTAATGCTGCTTCTTTGAAGGTAAGATGTATGACTCCATTGACAGTTTTAAGACTCTCAAAACTGGTTGCACCTTTCACATGCAATAACAACAACCGTAAATAGTAGTGTTCCTGGTCTTTGAGACTTACAGTATACATTCTGCCAATAATAGAGCTACCTGATCGTTTTCTTTTTTTCCAAGATCCTTGTTGCCAAACATACCATTCAGGAATTTCGCGGTAAAAATAGTTATGAGCATGTTGGTCTCCTCATGAAAATAGAGTTGTTAGAATGAGGCAGATGGACGGCAAGGCGAATTATGCTATGAGATTGCTTATGCATAGGATAAGCAAAGATTCTCCAAGCTGCCTCTGGTGCACTAACATATCTTGAATCCATTAATTGATGTGTTTCATCATGTTGGATGTTCGTCTGGCAAATTTCAAGATTGGTTTTATCATGTCCTTTATACACGTACTTAAATAAATATTTCACACTTTGAATGGAACCACAAACTTCGACATTAATATGGCACTTGTATTTTAATAACAGGAAAGGATTGTATGGCACTACCCACGAATTATCAATCATCTTGGAATGGTGTTCAAATAAAGGACCCATGGATCTGCGATAAGTAGAATGGGCATCCTTAGCAATGATGGTAGATGGTTGTAAATGTTTTGGGAAACCTTTTGTACACTTTCCATTATCCATACAGGGAGAGTTGGGGTTGTGTTCTCCACAGTGACCATGTATCATGTGTTGCATAACAATTTTATGGAACTGAGGGTAGTCGGTAGGATGAGGAATTTCTGCCCAGACTGTATTGTCTATGTCCTCGTTAGTTTTTAATTTGGAGTTGCTGTCCAGAATAATTAAAATGTGAGCATGTGGAAGGCCACATTTTTGAAATTCAATTACATGAACCATAGCGCAAACTTTCCCAAATAAACCGTTGTGAATGTCTTTGAAGAGTGCTTCCAGTTTTATTTTGAAAACACGTGCCACCAAATCAGGTCTGTGTTACACACGCTGCCAAGGTTCCAAATTCTGAGTAATCTCACTCCATTTCGGATTACAGGTCATGGTGATGAATAGATCAGGGCGACCATATTTAGTCACAATAGCCATGGCATCCTAGTACCACTGCTGCATATTCCTGGAACTGCCTTCAAACGAAGATGGTAAAATGACCGTTTTTCCAATGGGGATGCCCTTCTCAATGGATTTTTTCTGGAGATGTTCCTGGAGTACGCAATAATCCTCTACTTTCAAATCCTTTTGGTGTTGACGGATATAATTTAGGCAATTAGCCTCGATTTTCACATAAGCATCCACTAAGTACTGCTGAGTGAGTTTGCCACCATTCAGGATTGGATTAAACTGATTACGGACAGAGAGCACATAGCAGTAATATTGGAGTTGTGTAATCCTGCGTGGACTTTGCCCTTGATAATTGAGTCCATCATGCCAGCCCTGGTCTCCGTAAGGGAAAAATAAAGGATAGAGTAAAGCATCTAAATTACTGTGTAGAATGCTGACCTGTTGTGTTCTTGGCGCCAAAGGATTTTTGGGGTCTGGTTTTAAATGTATTAAAATATCACGATGGAATGGTGGATCTCCATTGTCATTTTCAAATACGACAGCAACTTCATTGACAGTTGGATTATTATATCGGCGAGGGTCTTGATTCCGATCTTGTTTAAGGGCCATGATGATATTTGGCATGAGAGTACCATTAGCTTCAGCTTTAAGATGTTCTTCATGTTCCACATCCCGTAACATTTTGTAAGCAGCAACAAAGGGATTTACATTGTCTAATTGAAGAGCAATTATACTCATCAAAGTGGGATGACATTTTTGATTTTGTTGACAGTTTAAACGTTGTTCATTCGCAGTATCGGTATCCAAAATATACAGCTGGGCATAAGCTGGAAATGATCATCAGAGGGATGTAGTGTTCCAGTACGATGATATATTTGTCCATGTATGCGGAAACAGTAAGGGCCATGTCCAGGTGGAGGGGAAATATTGGCACCCATAGAGACGAAAGCAAATGAGCTGTTAATACTACGGATGTTTTCCATGAGATTCTTACTGAACACACTCTCCCCTGTCAGCAATCGTTTAAAGACCTCCAGATATTGGGGTATAGGTATATGGACTTTACCCTTGTGACAACACAGAGTAAAATTTGTATCTGCTGGTATCTCAGCATTAAAATAGAATGCTTCACAATGTTGACATAAATAGTTCATAGGACCACAGGTGTGTTCTACTACAGTACTGTCTTCATTAGTAAAACCTGTAGGATGTAGAGGTTGTGGTAACGGAGCATTGGAATGGTTCTGTAAGCCAACATATATAAAGTGTGGACCTGGTAGAGGATCTTCACTGTCCACAGATTCAATCACTGAGGAGTTGGAAGGTGTATCGTGGTCAGGGTCTATCAATGTGGAGGTGCAAGCGTTTTTTTTTTTGCGCCGTTCACTGCGTGCAGCAGCTGCATTTGGTAATGGATTGTTTGTTGCCTTAGAAGGGTCAGGTGTGAAGCATGTCTTATAAGCAGACTTAACGGTGTGCAGGCGACGGCGTTTATCATTTGGAGTGTCGGTAGCACAGTGTTTGCACTTACGTGCAGATTTACCAACGGTTGCAAGAGGTTCAAGGCAGCGCACATTCAATGAATGGAGACATAGAAGCTGTATTGTGGGCAGAATCTATGACTGAGGACGTGGAAATATTATGTTTGCAACGTTGATGGCGTGCAGCAGCAGCTTTATTAGTTAATCGATTAGTTTTTTCCTCAAAAGACTCATTAGTGACGCGCTTAATGAAAGCAGCATTAACAGTGTTCAGGCGCTTGCATCTGTCCTCTGTAGTCTTGTTAGCGCGCTGTGTGGCCTTACGTGCGGCATCGGCGGCTTGTAGCTCTGCGTCATTAATATACTTTCTATGACACCTGATCTTATGTGCGGCATCAGCAGCTTTTAGCTGTGTGTCATTAGTATACATAACAGTGTCCAGGGTCTTGCATATGTCCTCTGTACTCTTGTTAGCACGCTGTTTGCGCTTACGTGCGGCATTGGCGGCTTTTCGCTCTGCGTCATTAGTATACTTTCTATCACACCTGATCTTACGTGCGGCATCAGCAGATTTTGGCTGTGTGTCATCAGTATACTTGCTATTAGAGCTCATGTTGGCAAAGCTAAAGAGCTTTAAGCGTGGTAGTAGCAAACAACAGGTTAATAAGACGCAGTGTCAGGTAGTAGGAAAATAGCCAGTTAATAATAGGCAATACTTCTTTGCAGGAATGCAGATATTAATAATAGGCAGTTTATATTGCAGAGAAATTGCTGGGCAATAATGGACAATGTCCTTATGTGGCAAATAATACAGCAATATACGCAGTGTGCAGAGTTGGCACAGAAGAGGTTAATAAAGGGCAGTCTCTCAGTATAACAGTCAGTGAACAATAGGCAGTATATATAGAGAAAACACCAAACAGAAGTTTAATATTGGTGTGAAGATGTCACTGAACCATTTCACAACGAAATAAATATAGTGGAGGTAAATAGTCTTATCTCTTTTTTGACGAAATTAGGCAGAAGGTTGAAGTGCGACGTCACTGGGACCGCCTCCACGCAGTAGAAACTCTGAGGTAAAAACTCAAAATGCGCGCCTCAAAATGACGGGCGGAGTGTGTCGCAGTGTGGCGCGATTCTGATTGGTCGCTCGCGGCAGGCGCTGATCAATCAGAAGCGCGCCGCGAAAAACGGCACCATGTTTAAAATGTGAAGTCAAAAGATAGATTTTAAATATGGCGCCGTTCGGCGCTATGCTGATTGGTCGCCGCCAGCCGTGAGCGACCAATCAGAATAGTGGGGCGGGGCACAGAGCGGGCGCGAGGTAGCCGGGAGCCGAGGTCGGCTCCCGGCTACCTCGCGCCGGCGGAGTAATTACTCAGGAGTAATACCAAAGCCAAAATCAGAGAGGGACCACAGCTGGAAGGACCTTCGGCCCCAACGTCAGAGCCTAAAGCAGAAGGACTTCCAAACGATAGTGATAGTGACGGGTAAAAGGTGTGAATCGAAGACCAGGTGACAGTCCTACAGAGTTGCTCGATGGATGCGGCTGCATGCTCAGCCCAGGAAACACAAATGGCACGTGTGGAATGAGTTGTCAGATTGCCCGGAGGAGCAAGGCCCTGGCAAGAATAACCGTCGGAGATGGCATGTTAGAACCATGTGGCGATCGTACTATGGAAGTCTACTTCCCTGTATTCTGACCACCAAACAGAACAAACAAATTGATATCGATCCGCCAGGGCTATGCTTGTAGAAGAGGACAGGCCGTCGGACATCCAACCGATGAATTCTTGTTCCTTCTTCAGAGAATCCTGGCAGAAGGAAGGCAAGACAATCTCCCGGGAGTGGTGGAAATCAGAAGACACCTTCGGAAGGAAGACAGATCCAGATGGAGAATGATGCAAGCGACCATCATTCAGACCAGGAGTTGAACACCATCCAGAGTTTGGGACAAAAGGCACTGGCTATTCCGGAGAGTGGAGACAACCGTATCGGAAAGACCCCATATTTTGAAGACCTGGGCTTCAGTAACCAGGCCGAAAGAAGCAGATGATCCAGATCGGGACGGAGGAATGGACCCTAATGAAGGAGGTCCGGCTGCACTGGCAGGAGGAGGGGTTCCATCGCCTTCATGGAATGGAGAAACACAAACCAGCTGTGCCCGGGCCAATGGGGAGCAAGCAGAATCATGGCCACCCCATACATCCGGATCTTCTGTACCACCCTGGCAATAGAGGAAGCGGGAGAAAGGCGTACGCCAGCTGAAAACCCAAGGGTCAGCCATGGCATCCACGGCGAGACAATGAACGTAGGGGGTCAAGAGAAAAAAATATCAAGCGACCTCGGCGGTGAGGTGGTCCGCAAACAGATCCACGTCCAGAACCCCCAAGCTGATGTGAGGTCCTAGAAGACCACGTCATCGAGGCACCATTTGCCCAGCAGCCGGTCGTTTCTGCGGAGATAAGCGGCTTGTAAATTCGCAGTACCTCAGAGGTGAAAAGCAGAAAGGGGAGGAGATTCATCTCTGGCTACTGGAAAATATGAGAGGACACTGTCCACAGGCTCCTGTAGCATGTGGGTCCTTTGTGGTCAGAGATGAGCCACATAATGCCACATAATGCCACATAATGAGCCACATAATGCCCAAGAACACCCGAACAGGAGACCCTCGGACCAGGAAGCATGGAGGGCCTCTACCATGGCTTGCAGTTCCCGGAAGGTGGAAGACTGAACCTAAGGGAGGAGGGACCATCGCTCCCCTAAAAGGAAGCCAGGGAAAACCAGAGCACCCCAGCCCCACTCGCAGGCATCGGTGTAAACAGGAACTAGAGGGGAGGTGACCCCAGGGAGACCCTTCTGAAGATGGTTGTAGGCCAGCCATCAATCCAAGACAATTTGACAAAACAGGGAAGATGAATGCAGCGGTGGAGACCTGACTGAACCCCATTCCACTGGGAAAGGATAAACAGCTGCAAAGGCCGGGAAGGAGCCCAAGCCCAGGACATCTGGATGCAGGCAGTGATTGCGCCCAGGGCTGACATGGCCCTGTGGATGGTGACGGAACCGCGCCTCCGAAGCAGTCGAACTCAAAGCTCAGCCGGAGTTGCTTGTCCAGGGGAAGAAAGGACTACTGCTGATGAGAGTCGAGTAGACAATCCAAGGAACACCTTCTGACGAGAAGGGGTCAGGCAGGACTTGGCAGAAATAAACTGCCATCCCAGGGAAAGGAGGATTCGCAGGAAGGCCTGTAACCTGGGGTAAAGGAGGGCCCTGGAAGGAGCAGCGACCATGAAATCATCCAGGGAAGGCATCACCGTGATGTCTTGCATCCGGGTAATGCCACGACTACTGCCATGACGTTCGTGAACACCCGTGGTGCTGAGAAGAAACCGAACGGGAGAACCCGAAACTGAAAAGGGTGGATCTGGTCTCGAACCGAAGAGCTTAGCGGAAAACACGTTGATCTGCCGGATGAAAGGGGATGTGGTAGTATGCAACTTGGGAGATCCAGTGTTGTCCTCCGAATGCAGACTCAAGCAGGGGAACAGTGCCGATGGATGCCATCTGACGGTTCAGAGGTTCCAAGTTGAAGATGGTGCGAAAGGAGCAGTTTGGGTTCCTCACCAAGAATAGGCGAGAACAATGACCCCTTCTCACCCCCTCAACTGGGACGGGAACCACAGCACCCATGCGGAGGAGGGACTAAACCTCCTTCTAAAGGGAAGACTGGAGTGACCGAGAGGAAAGGCAGGACACACTGACATGGTGGGGAGGAAGGGAGGAGAACACAATCCCGATCCTGTCTCAAAGGAGGCGAAGAGTCTGGGATCTGAAGAGATGACCCGTCACTGGGGGAGGTGGTGGTAAGTCGACATTCCCCTTCCCCCCAGAATGGTGTCATTTACGATTCAAGTGATGAGAGGGGGAAGATGCTCCTCCATTTACCCACTTTTGGGATAACTCCAGCGGCCACTCTACCCAATGTCCCGCTGCTGAGCGGCCTGCAACGGATAAGGATGTTGGGTACGAAAGGACTGAGGCGTCGCCTATTTGTGAGGGAGGCCTTCCTTCTCAGCCGCCCTTACCAACAGACTGGCCAGGATGTATGCGCCCTGAAAAGGAATAGAACACAACTCGCAGTTAGAAGCCCTGTCACCACTCCAGGCACGGAGCCACACAGCCCGGCGAGTGGCATTAGACAGCACCATAGACCTGGCTGCTGCTCGGATGGACACAGCTGAGGAATCAGCCAGAAAACAGGAAGCCAGCTGCAGCAGAGAAATAGAAGCCCGAAGGACATCCAGAGGAGTACCCCGGGCAATGTGAGCTTCTAGCTGATCCAACCAGCGAGGCATGCTTCAGGTGACACAGGTAACAGATGTGTGCCAAACCCAGAAAGAAAGACTCCCAAGAGCGCCCAAACTGGCCATCAGTGTTCCTGTCCATAGGGACCTTTAAGCTTGAGATGAGGTTTTAAAGGCTGGGTGGTGGTATAAGCCACATCAGCCATCTGGACGGCCATTTTAGGGACACCACAGGAACTAAGGGGAACCGTCCTTTCAACCCGGCTGGGACCACAGGACGGCGATTCGGATACCTCCATTCGTCCAGAATAAACGCTGCCAAACTGTCATTGACGTCAACAGACCCCTGTATAGATCTAAAACCCCCAAACATAATATCTTCCTGGGTGTATCCAGCTCCCATCCCCTAGGCAAAGGGGAAGCAGAGTCTTCTGCCAACTCTTTGTCAGCCTGAGGCCTCAGAGCTCTGGCCCGAATTCCCCGATGTGGTCTTCTGGTGGTTTAACAGGGGAGCAGGAGGGAGTGCGGAGCCGCAGCCAGGGAGGACCGGATTTCAGATATGATGAGATCCTACAGGTTGTCCTCAGGGACAGTTGTTAGTCCTCTCAGGACTTCGGCGGCACACCACAGGCACAGAAGTGTGTAGGACTATGACTGCTTCAGAGTACAAACGCCACACACTTGCGGGGCTGGTATTTGGATCTTCATCGTGCCTGTACCTTTTCTCCCTGAAACACAGAACAGGGAGAGAAGGAAAGAAGCCTAGCCAGTGTTGGGAGGGGATTACCACACACCCAGGAGTTAGTGGCTGAGGCAGAGCCGGGATCCACAATTCCAGGGCTCTCTCACTACATGCAGAGGCTTACCTTCGGTGGAGCCGTGAGCCAGCCGGGATTGGCCCGGTACCGCCGCCGCCATTCTGATTGGTCGCTCGCTTGCAAGCGACCAATCAGATTCAAACCGCGGCACGACGCCATGTTTCAAAATCTAAGAAGTAAAAAAAAAAAAATTTTTAAGATGGCGCCGACCAATGAAAAGAGCGCCGCGAAAATTTTTTTTTACTTCTTAGATTTTGAAACATGGCGCCGTGCCGCAGCTTGAATCTGATTGGTCGCTCGCTTGCGACCTCTCTCCCTGGGATTGTACAGAAGCTTGACTGCTTCGCACAGACATCATACTATAAGCTCAATGCAACTAAGTCTGTGTTACTCCCTATTGGACTATCAGACAAGGACATGACTGCCCTCACCGCCTCGTTCCCTTTTAAATGCTCATTAACGGGTATACCATATCTGGGGATCATTCTGTGTCCCTCCAAACATGCGGCGGAGAAAAACATGGACCGCCTTATGGTTGACCTTGGGGGAGCCCTTTCGGACCTTCCACTGGACTCTATGTCGTGGATAGCCAGGATCCAGGCGGTGAGGATGTTGTGGCTTCCTAAAATTTTGTATCTCTTCAGATGCGTCCCGATTCACTTCTCCAAGAAGCAACTACTGCGCCTTCAGCGCATGATTTTTAGATGTGTTTGGGGGACGGCACCGGCTAGGGTCAGGGGTTCCCTATTGTATCGCCATCTGACAAGAGGGGGGATGGGGGTGCCGGATGTGGAGAAATACCGGAGGGCGGTGGTTTTGGAGGCGGCGGGGAAGTGGTGGCACAATGAGAACTCTCAAGGATGGAAGTTGATAGAGGAGGGCTCGCTGGGGAAGGGCTCCTTGCCTGTAGGACTTTCCTACCAAAGGACAGATCCCGACTGAAGGACAGATCTAACCTATAGTGGCGAGAAAAAGTGAGGAGAGCCACTCTGCAAATCAGCTCCGATGAAGCTCCAGCCTGCTCCACCCAGGACGTAGAAGCAGCCCGAGTTGAAGGAGCATTCAACCCCACCGGAGGATCAAGGACCGGAGCGACATAGGCCTCACAGATCACCTTCGTGATCCAGGAAGCGATGGCAGCCTAGGAAGTCGTTTTCCCTGTATTTTTCCCAAATTGCTGAACAAAACAGGTTCTGATCTAACCTTCAGGAAGCAGTCTCTTGAAGGTAGTGGAAGACAGTCCGACGAACATCGAAGGAGTGAAACACGGCCTCAGCCGCATTAGCAGGAGATTGACCAAATGAAGGTAGAACCACAACCTGGGACCGATGGAAAGCCGACAACTTTCAGAAGAAAAGATGAATGCAACTGAAGCGTAATGCGAACATCGGACAGGCACGGAGCCCGGACAGAGAGTGCCTGCAGTTCTCCAACTCTGGAGCAGAAGTGATGGCCACCAAAAACGCCACCTTGTGAGAGAGACGTAAGGGATGCAGCCAACAAGGGTGCAAAGGGACTTCGAGAAAACCCGTGGAGAACAATCTTCAAATCCCAGGGAGGGACAAAAGGCCGAACCGAGGACGCCGCCCCCAAGCAGAAGTAAGAAACCTCTTGAGTCATCAATGGGAATTAAGATCCTGGGCAAAACTGCAACAAGTGCCGACACCTGGACTTAAAGAGTGCTCGGCCAAAGCCCCAAATCAAAGCCACGCTGCAAAAACCCAAGAGTTGGGCCACATTAGGATGATGCATGGCCGGGATGGAAGGAGCACACCAGGACAGGAACCGATTCCAGCCCTCCCGTAAATAGCATGCGACACAGGCTGCCAGCCCTGCTGAAACGTGCGGATCACTGCCTGGGAGAGACCCTTGGTCCTCAGGATCCCGGCCGCAACAGCCAGGCCACCAAATAGAGCCACTGAAGGCCCGGGTGAAAGAGGACCCTGGGACAGAAGGTCGAGACAGAGGGGCAACCTAATCAGTCCCCAACTCCTTGGGAAGTAGCAGGATTGGAGGAAATGCATACACCAAACGGAAGGCCCAGGGAAGGGCAAAGGGGTCCAGCCCCTGAGAATGGTCTGACCCATTCAGGGAGAAAAAGGGCGGCACCTTTGTATTCGAGCCCGAAGCGAACACGTCGATCGAAGGGACACCACCTGTCCGTAAGAAGAGCAAAATACATCCGGATGGAGGCACCATTCTCCTTGGTGGACCTCCGTGCGGCTCAAGAAATCTGCCTGTACATTGGCCATTCCCTTCAGATGAACTGCCGAGGAGGAGAGAAGATGGCGTGCTGCCCACGAAAAGATCAGTCTTGCCAGCCCCTGCAAGTGTAAGCCTCGAGTACCGCCTTGGTGCCGCAAGAAGGCAACCGTAGTCACGGTGTCCGACAGGATCTTGACATGATGACCTCGGAAAACGTGAGCTGCGCATGAAGCGCTTCTTACACTGCCAGAAGTTCCCGGAAGTTTGAAGACCAGCGACTGACCGAGCGACTCCAAATCCACTGGGACGATGTGCGATCCACCATCGCGCTCCAACCGGAACTGCTGGCAGAAGTGGGAACAGAGGTCACAGGCGCCTGCAACCAGGCCACCCTCGTCCGAAGGTGTCCAAGGTTCATCCAGGAACGCAAGGTGACCATCCGCCCCGGGTTCCGGACCCGCGAGTTTAAGGAATCCTGACGTCTGACCCAGGAACTCAGTATGTGTTCCCGGAGCAGACTGGAAGGAGCCTGAGCCCATGCTACCGACCGAATGCAGGCCGTCATGGCCTCCAACAGGGATATTGCTTCCCGCAAGGAGGGCGACCTCCTCGCCCGGAAGCAGGTCAGATGCACGCAGCGCAGAAGCTGATGTGCCGCAGGAAGGAACGAGGCCTGTCTGGAGGAGGCCAGCAAGACTCCCAAAAATTGACGACGGGTTGCCGCCACCCGTTCCGATTCCCAAAGATTGGGCACCCACCCCAGGGACTGAAGAATCTCCAGCGTTTTGGAGACCAGTGTGCGCAGAACCACTGCCGAAGCAGCAACCACCAACATGTAGTTTAAATAGGGAAGCACACATAGCCCCTGGGTCTGGATGAATGCGATCACTTCCATCATCAGTTTGGTAAACTCTGGGGGCCTACGAAACCCCTAAGGGCAGCACATTAAACCAATAATGGACCGTCCCGCCTGCCCTGGAGATCACGAATCGCAGAAAGCGCTTGTGGGACGGGTGAAAGGGGACATGATAATACGCGTTCTGGAGGTCCACAAACAACCTGGAGTAACGCCCCTGGCCCTCCTCTCCAGGAGGAACCGGGGACCCCACACCCGAATCCAACATGTCTCGCAGCCCGACAAGAAAAAATGTGCGAGAGTCCCTCTGAAGAAGCGAGGGGACTCGAAGACACGGAGGGGCTGGCTCTCGAATCCCAAGTGCAGACCCTCCCAAATGGTCGAGAGGATCCAAGGGCATGAGGAGATTGCTTGCCACTGTGGCAGAAACCGCAGGAGCTGCCCCGAAATGGGGAAGGCGGCATTGTTTAAGGGGCGGCTGGTGATGCCGCTGCTGGGGAAGCAAGACATTACGGGTCTTGGCCCCTTTCTGGAATGCCCAGCAACCAGACTTACCCTTCCCTTTAGGCTGGGAGGGTTGGCTGCGCTCAGGCCGAAAGGACTACCTCCGAAAGGGCTTCTGTTCCGGGAGACATATTCCGGTCTGACACCTTTCCCAGGATGTCATCCAATGCCGGACCAAAGACAAAAAACCTTTGAAAGGGGAGGCCACACAGCTGGAGCTTAGACGTGACCTACTTATTCCACAAAGTAAGCCACACTGCCCTGTGAGCTGTGTTAGCCAACGCTGTGCACCTGGCACCAATGCGGATCGACTCAGCAGAGGCATTGGTCAGGAAGCCTGTAGCACATCTCAGAAGTGGAATGGAGTCCAAAGCTCCTCCCTGGGAGTACCCTGCAGGAGGAATTCTTCCAGCTGGGTGAACCACTTAAAGAGAGACTTGGTTAAAAGCCTCGCCCCACGGCTAGTGGCCCACAGTCACCAGAGCACGGGGCCTGCCAGGGGGATAGCCTGCAGCCATCATGTGTCACCTATACATAATGCCTTGGATGATGTACAGCTTAGGACTGAACCCACAGCTAGGTATGAGGCATGGTGCAGATGATTAACTGCTACATGGTTGCTGCCAGAGCAGCCCCCACACACGTAGAGGAAATGTTCACCTTTAAAGACTTAGCTGCAGCCTCCCAGGAGTTTTTGAGGACACTCTCCATCTTACGATCGAGGGGGTCCTTCAACTGGGAGGAATCTTCAAAAGGCAACGCGGTCTTATATGCTACTTCGGCCACCTGGATGTCCACCTTCGGGACCTCCCAGACAAAGTCATCACCCTCCAGACCACTCGGATGGGGTGAGCAGCCGATGTTTTGAAGACTCCCACTCCCGGTGGATGAGAACCCGGATGACCTCATGGACAGGGAAGCTCAACTGCCGCTTAGCCTTTAGGCCTCTGAACATTTAGTCCTGCACAGAAGGGGGTTCCACCACCTCTACTCCCATGGTACTGTGGACAGTGTCCACCAATTCACCCATGAACTCCGTGGAAAAATAGTAGTGTCCAGACTCTCGTATCTGGACAGAGGCAACAGAGGCAATATTATCGCCGTCCTCTTGATGCTGAGCTCTGGCCAGCCTCCATGAGATCCACAGAGTCACAATCCTGGAGCTTCCTCTCTTACGGAGGGGAAGGCCTGTAAGCTGCAGCAAAAACCGGCAGTGCCGAGATAGAAGCCTGCACCTCTTCCTTAATGGATTGGAGCTCCTCAAGCAGGGATGGGGAGTCCATCCTGACAACACTGTCAGTCATGGCCGACACCTTTTTGTAGGAAGAGGGAAGTTTGTGCCGCAGCCAAAAATTCCTGTACGGGTTTTTGCTCCCTTTCACAGGTGGCCCTTGTCTCCCTATAGAAAAAAAAGGAAGAGAAGGGGGTCTCAGTGGGAGTGCAGGGCCTAAATAACCCTACCCCTTGTGACCACCCCCAGAAACACTTACATGAGCTGGGGGAACGCTGGGCTCTGCAGAAGCAGAGGTGGAAGCCTATCACCCTCCATGTTTCAGGGATCAGCCTTACCTGGGTGTAGCTTCCGGCGGGTACTTGTCCAGAAGTACCGTGCCCCCAACGAGGAACACCTGTTCCCTCTCTCCTCCTGGTCAACGGCCGTGGGCAGTAGCGCGCGATAGGCCTGCTGGGTTCCCTGGAGCCGTGCCCAGTCTGTACAGGAGCCACCGCCCGAAACAGGAAGTGCCCCGCCCGGAACAGGAAGTGCCATCCAGGAACCTCTGATGCATGCTCCAGGGACCGCAGCTGGAGGAGGGAGACGCCGGAGAGCTGAACAGGCCTCCGGCGCTGCAATACATGGCCTGCTTTGCCCCGTAGGACGCAGGAAGGCCGGATGGTCCCACCACGGGAGCCCCGAGAAGGAGGAGGCCGCCCCCGACGTCCATCCCTGGCCCGGCTGTAAGTACACCCCAATGCTGCCTCTGCCGGCCTGACAGCACTGGAACCTCTCCATGCCCCAAGGGGGACAGGAAGACACGAGTGCGGAGGAAGGGGAGGGGCTTTTAACCTGTGTTCCTGTCCCCCAATAGGGCGTGGACGACATCCTCCAATGCTGTCGTGGAAGGCGAATGGAGAAATGGATAAACATCATTTGAGAAAAAAAAAAAAGTGTATTTTCTTTTGGAAGAGGAGGGCAAAATCCCCTAGATTCTGGTTTCTCCCTTTCTGACCCGACAAAAAATTTGACAGCCTCAATGACAGGAAAAAAAAAAGTCTCTTCTCCTGAGACAACTCAGCAAACAAAACATCCTGAGCAGACCGCGCTTCTTTAGTGTCTACAATCCCCATAGTGGCCCATACAGATTTAACTAGACTATCCATGTCTTGTATAGCAAAACAAGCACCCCCCTCACCCTCTGACAAGGAGCCGGAATGGGATGAATGTACAAGACCCTCCTCCTGGGAATCAACATCGGACTGATAGGGAGACTGAGAGGAGCAGGCACACAGGGTTGTTGCAGCTGGGAAAGGGAGGACCGGATCTCGTCCCGTATAAAGGTCTTAAGGTCTGCCGTCCGTATATGGGCTTCTTCATCAAGAGTATGAGTAATACAGGAGTGGCATAACCGCTTGTCATAGTCATCGGACATGGGCTGTTCACATAACAAGCAGCACTTAGACTGGTCCAAGAAGAGAATTTGAGAGAAAAAAAAAGGAAGGAGACTGAGAGGAAAGGCAATTAGAGTGGATGATCATGCAAAACTCACCCCTATTGCCCATACTGGTACCGGTTCAGGAGGTGGAGACGCAGCCTTGGGTTTGGAGCCCTTAGAATTTTCAGTGGAGCGCTCCTTAGAGGCACTAGTAGACCTGGAAGCCTGCTTGCCACCACTGTTGGTCCTAGGCACTGACTGGCAGACTCCCTCCAGGTGCCCCTCCGCATCTCTGGGGGAAGACATGATGGGCACAACCACGAGGCCCCAGGCACCACTCTGAATGGTGCTTCTCCCCGCCTGTAGACACGCCCTCCTCCAGACCGCCGGAAGTGACGCGCACTTCCGGTTCAAAGGGTGCTTCCGCCGCCTCCTCGCTCCACCCGCCCTGCGCCATGGGATAAGCACTGGGGATGGCAACAGGCAGCGCCTGCATGACCTAGAGTGGCACCAACCGGACTCGGGGTCGTGCTGATAACAACCAGGCGACGAGGGAGACTGCAGAATCAGGGCTCCCCCGAGGCTGCATCCAGGACACGGATACCACAGACCTCCATGGAAGCCTCATGCCCTGGGTAAAAAAACTTCATATGTAGGTTCCGCCCAGAAGGACAGGAAACCAACTGAGGAGGCGAGGGGGACCGCCCCTTTTTATCTGTAGGTTTCCTGTCCTTGTGGGTGGATCCCCTCTCTGTGGGTGCTGTCATGGCGATAGGAAAAGAGGGAGGGAATTATACAGGCTGTCGTGGTGGATTCCCTGAAAGAGAATTACCGGTAAGTCTAATTCAGTTTTCTCCTCCCATCCACCACGACAGCCCTCAGGAGTAATACCAAAGCCAAAATCAGGGAGGGACCACAGCTGGAAGGACCTTCGGCCCCAACGTCAGAGCCTAAAGCAGAAGGACTTCCAAACGATAGTGATAGTGACGGGTAAAGGTGTGAATCGAAGGCCAGGTGACAGTCCTACAGAGTTGCTCGATGGATGCGGCTGCATGCTCAGCCCAGGAGACACAAATGGCACGTGTGGAATGAGTTGTCAGATTGCCGGAGGAGCAAGGCCCTGGCAAGAATAACCGTCGGAGATGGCATGTTAGCACCATGTGGCGATCGTACTATGGAAGTCTACTTCCCTGTATTCTGACCACCAAACAGAACAAACAAATTGATATCGATCCGCCAGGGCTGTGCTTGTAGAAGAGGACAGGTCGTCGGACATCCAACCAATGAATTCTTGTTCCTTCTTCCGAGAATCCTGGCAGAAGGAAGGCAAGACAATCTCCCGGGAGCGGTGGAAATCAGAAGACACCTTCAGAAGGAAGACAGATTCAGATGGAGAATGATGCAAGCGACCAGGAGCTTCAGGGAGGGATCCAGGATAGAGAATTCCTGAAGGACACCGACACGTCTAGCCGAGGTGATCGCCACCAGGAAAGCAGTCTTCCATGAAAGCTCATGCAATAGGACCGATGACAAAGGTTCAAAAGGGAGACCGAGAGACTGTGGAGGATGACCGGAAGATCCCACGGAGGACAGTGGTTGAACACCATAGAATGAGACGTGATGCCGATCGCAGAACCTCTGAACCTACGGAAGGGCAGCCAAACTTTGAACGAAGAAGGTGCCGAGTGCTGAAACTTAGACCGGCAGAGTACTCGGCTTAAGACCATCATTCAGACCAGCCTGCAGGAAACTAGGATACGGGCAATGTGCGGCCGAAACGGATCAGGAGGTGAGACACCGCCCCAGGCGTTGAACACCATCCAGAGTTAGGGACAAAAGGCACTGGCTATTCCGGAGAGTGGAGACAACCGTATCGGAAAGACCCCGTATTTTGAAGACCTGGGCTTCAGTAACCAGGCCGAAAGAAGCAGATGAGCAAATGGAAAACAAGTGGTGTCAGAGAATTGGAGCGCTAAAGAAACCACGGGTTGGTGATTAAATTACCGATAATTTATTGCACGAACAGCAGGGGTCCAGTATGCCACAACGCGTTTCGACGCACAGATGCGTCTTTCTCAAGCAGATGATCCAGATCGGGACGGAGGAATGGACCCTAATGAAGGAGGTCCGGCTGCACTGGCAGGAGGAGGGGTTCCATCACCTTCATGGAATGGAGAAACAAACCAGCTGTGCCCGGGCCAATGGGGAGCAAACAGAATCGTGGCCACCCCATCCACCCGGATCTTCTGTACCACCCTGGCAATAGAGGAAGCGGGAGAAAGGCGTACGCCAGCTGAAAAACCCAAGGGTCAGCCATGGCATCCACGGCGAGACAATGAACGTAGGGGGTCAAGAGAAAAAAATACCAAGCGACCTCGGCGGTGAGGTGGTCCGCAAACAGATCCACGTCCAGAACCCCCAAGCTGATGTGAGGTCCTAGAAGACCACGTCATCGAGGCACCATTTGCCCAGCAGCCGGTCGTTTCTGCGGAGATAAGCAGCTTGCAAATTCGCAGTACCTCAGAGGTGAAAAGCAGACAGGGGAGGAGATTCATCTCTGCCTACTGGAAAATATGAGAGGACACTGTCCACAGGCTCCTGTAGCATGTGGGTCCTTTGTGGTCAGAGATGAGCCACAGTGGACATAATGCCCAAGAACACCCGAACAGGAGACCCTCGGACCAGGAAGCATGGAGGGCCTCTACCATGGCTTGCAGTTCCCGGAAGGTGGAAGACTGAACCTGAGGGAGGAGGGACAATCGCCCCTGAGAAGGAAGCCAGGGAAAACCAGAGCACCCCAGTCCCACTCGCAGGCATCGGTGTAAACAGGAACTAGAGGGGAGGTGACCCCAGGGAGACCCTTCTGAAGATGGTTATAGGCCAGCCATCAATCCAAGACAATTTGACAAGACAGGGAAGATGAATGCAGCGGTGGAGACCTGACTGAACCCCATTCCACTGGGAAAGGATAAACAGCTGCAAAGGCCGGGAAGGAGCCCAAGCCCAGGACATCTGGATGCAGGCAGTGATTGAGCCCAGGGCTGACATGGCCCTGTGGATGGTGACGGAACCGCGCCTCTGAAGCAGTCGAACTCAAAGCTCAGCCGGAGTTGCTTGTTCAGGGGAAGAAAGGACGACTGCCGATGAGAGTAGAGTAGACAATCCAAGGAACACCTTCTGACGAGAAGGTGTCAGGCAGGACTTGGCAGAAATAAACTGCCATTCCAGGGAAAGGAGGATTCGCAGGAAGGCCTGTAACCTGGGGTAAAGGAGGGCCCTGGAAGGAGTAGTGACCAGGAAATCATCCAGGGAAGGCACCACCGTGATGTCTTGCATCCGGGCAATGCCACGACTACTGCCATGATGTTCGTGAACACCCGTGGTGCCGAGAAGAAACCGAACGGGAGAACCCGAAACTGAAAAGGGTGGATCTGGTCTCGAACCGAAGAGCTTAGCGGAAAACACGTTGATCTGCCACTCAGCCCGGCGAATGGCATTAGACAGCACCATAGACCTGGCTGCTGCTCGGATGGACACAGCTGAGGAATCAGCCAGAAAACAGGAAGCCAGCTGCAGCAGAGAAATAGAAGCCCGAAGGACATCCAGAGGAGTACCCCGGGCAATGTGAGCTTCCAGCTGGTCCAACCAGCGGGGCATGCTTCAGGTGACACAGGTAACAAATGTGTGCCAAACCCATAAAGAGACTCCCAAGAGCGCCCAAACTGGCCATCAGCGTTCCTGTCCATAGGAACCTTAAGCTGAGATGAGGTTTTAAAGGCGGGGTGGTGGTATAAGCCACATCAGCCATCTGGACGGCCATTTTAGGGACACCACAGAAACTAGGGGGAACCGTCCTTTCAACCCGGCTGGGACCACAGGGGGCTTGAAGCAAACAGAGCGGCGCGGGTGTAATACGTCACCCGGCGCTGGAAATGACGCGATTTGCGTCACACAGCCCCACTGCAGCACGGCTGACGCATGACAGAGCGGGGAGGCGGTGCATTTGAATCAGAGATAAAGATCACGCCTATTGAGGAGTGTTATAAAGAGGGAGAGCCTGGCTGGGTGACTATGCATACAATAGTCACTAATTTTAATCACTAATGAGGTACTGTAATAATGTTTATCTTCATTCTCAGATGCTTTTAGGAGCTAAAAGGAGTGTAGGGTAAGTGTTACTATGCTCTAGGGACAGCTTTTAATAGCTTTAGAGTTGTTTTGGGGGTGACAGGATCCCTTTAAGGGAGGAAACCTCGCAGATCTTGTTTGTCACATTCTTTCCTGACATCTTTTGTACCTGCAATAACTGGAAAGGATCACCTCTTTCAGAGAGCCACACAAACCTGATCTCCTGCGTGGTCTTCATTCTTTTGTATCTGAAATCCCCATAGTGTGTCTAACTGACTTAACCAGATTATCAATACTTTTATGGGGAAGCAGGATCTTCAGATAAGAAGAACAGGTGGACCTAATCTGTTCACTACCAGGAATTGGAGACGGGGGTATCCATTTTTGTCTTCTCCTTATGCCTTTTAGGCCTGTTTAAGCTTTAGTGAATGGAGCTCTTCCCTGATCTTAGTATGTAGATCAGTGGACCTGACAGATTATTCCTCCTCTAATATTTGACTGATACATTGCTGACAGTCTTGGGAATAGGTGTCAGGAAGAGGCTGAGCCAAGGCATTTTGTGTTCAGACTGCTTTTTTAGCCTTAGGCTGGTTTCACACTGCAGTTTTTTTTCCCCGATCAGGTTCCAGCCGGTTTGTGTCCCAAAACCAGGAGAGGAACTTTCAGAGAAAAACTAAAATTGAAAGATTGACACCTGTTCTGAGTTTTGGAAACACTACTGGTTTTGGTACACAAACCTGATCAGGGGGAAGAAAAAAAAACCAAAAAAACAAAAAAACACTGCAGTGTAAAACCAGCGTAAGTCAGCTTAATAGGCAGAACCATGTAACACTCACCCAGTGAAGCTTGTTAATGTGGTACCGGTTCTGGAAGCGCAAGAGTTGTAGACTGCTCAAATTTCTTCGCTCACTTTTACCAGTGGAGTCAGTCTCTAGAGTGCCCACTGCTTCTCTTATACTTGCGGTGTTTCTGGACTTTAACCATTGGTGGGTGCACCTAAGTCTCTTGAAGAGGACATCTTGCGGGCACACAAACAGCAACCACACAGACCTGCTATGGACCAGTTAACCTCTTTACTTGCAGGTTCCACAAGGACAAGAAACTGATAAGGCATGCCCCTTTTTATCTGCAGGTTTCCTGTCCCTATGTGCAGATACCCTCTTTCAAGTAGGTGTTGTCACAAGAAGGAAACCAGATGTTTACATCATACACTGTATAAACTGACACGAGTTTCTCACTGACAATACAATAATCCTAATTAACTGAAAAGGGGTTATCATAATCTATTATATAATTGCCGTAGCGACTTCCGTCGGAGCGGCGCGACTTCCGGTGGCTTTGTTAGCGAGTCCTGGGTGCCTCTCCTGGACTCTGTCCATGGCCGCGTTGCAACGAAGCAATGCCCGCAAAGCGGGCATTGCGAGTCGTTGCCACGCACCGCTCCTCCATATGTCCGCACACCCCCTCCTCCATATGTCCGCACACCCCTCCTCCATATGCCCGCACACCCCCTCCTCCATATGCCCGCACACCCCCTCCTCCATATGCCCGCACACCCCCTCCTCCATATGTCCGCACACCCCCTCCTCCATATGTCCGCACAGCCCCTCCTCCATATGCCCGCACACCCCCTCCTCCATATGCCCGCACACCCCCTCCTCCATATGCCCGCACACCCCCTCCTCCATATGCCCGCACACCCCCTCCTCCATATGCCCGCACACCCCCTCCTCCATATGCCCGCACACCCCCTCCAGCCCGCACACCCACAACGCCGCACCAAGACCCCTCTCACTGCCCGTACACCGCCGCCATATGCCCGCACACCCCCGCCGCCATATGTCCGCACACCCCCTCCTCCATATGTCCGCACACCCCCTCCTCCATATGTCCGCACACCCCCTCCTCCATATGTCCGCACACCCCCTCCTCCATATGCCCGCACACCCCCTCCTCCATATGCCCGCACACCCCCTCCTCCATATGCCCGCACACCCCCTCCTCCATATGTCCGCACAGCCCCTCCTCCATATGCCCGCACACCCCTCCTCCATATGCCCGCACACCCCCTCCTCCATATGCCCGCACACCCCCTCCTCCATATGCCCGCACACCCCCTCCTCCATATGCCCGCACACCCCCTCCTCCATATGCCCGCACACCCCCTCCAGCCCCGCACACCCACAACGCCGCACCAAGACCCCTCTCACTGCCCGTACACCGCCGCCATATGCCCGCACACCCCCGCCGCCATATGTCCGCACACCCCCTCCTCCATATGTCCGCACACCCCCTCCTCCATATGTCCGCACACCCCCTCCTCCATATGCCCGCACACCCCCTCCTCCATATGCCCGCACACCCCCTCCTCCATATGCCCGCACACCCCCTCCTCCATATGTCCGCACACCCCCCTCCTCCCATATGTCCGCACACCCCCCCTCATGTCCGCACACACCCCCCCCTCTATGTCCGCACACCCCCCCCTCCATATGTTCGCACACCCCCTCCTCCATATGCCTGCACACCCCCCCCTCCATATGTCCGCACAGCCCCCCCCCTCCATATGTCCGCACACCCCCCCCTCCATATGTCCGCACACCCCCCCCTCCAATGTCCACACCCCTCTCCATTATGTCCGCACACCCCCCTCCGACGCCGTAGATCACTTACCTGTCTTCATGACATCTGCTTCCTCAGGTCCAGGTCCAGTCCTTCCTTCGGCCCACGCATCCTCTTCCTTCAGCCCGGCTAACGACTCTTCCATCCGGCGCTCTTCTCTCTTCCTCCACCGAGCTCCGGGTCGTCCTTCAGGTCCGCGACCAATCAGCCTCCACCATTATCCGCTATGTAACTATCAGCCCTTCGAGCGGACCTGAAGGAGAACTGAGTCTTTTCTAAAAACACAGTTCTCATTCAGGTCCGCTCAAAGGGCTCAGAGTTACATGGCGGATAATGCTGCACGCTGATTGGTCGCTTCTTCCCATAGAGAAACATGGCCATGTTTCTCTATGGAAAGAAGCGACCAATCAGCGTCCAGCATTATCCGCTATGTTACTCAATGAGCCCTTTCAGCGGCCCTGAATGGAGACTCTTTGTAAACACAGTTTCCATTCAGGTCCGCTCCAACCCCTCATAGAGATACAAGGCGGATAATGCTTCACGCTGATTGGTCGCGTCTTCCCATAGAGAAACATGGCCATGTTTCTCTATGGGAAAAAAACACCAATCACCGTCCTGCATTATCCGCTATGTTACTCAATGAGGCCTTTGAGCGGACCTGAAGGACGACTCTGCCTCACTTAAAATAACAAATAGATAAATTTAATAATAATAAAAATAATAAAAAAATATATTATAAATAATAATAAATGATACAATAAAAATACAATAAAAAATAATAATAAAAAAAAAAAAATTCTAATAATAATGCTATTAATGCAAATAATGTTGCTATTAATGCTATTATTGCTATTAATGCTAATAATTATGCTATTAATGGTAATAATAATGCTATTAATGGTAATAATAATGCTATTAATGCAAATAATATTCCTATTAATGCTATTATTAATGCTATTAATGCTAATAATTATGCTATTAATGCTAATAATTATGCTATTAATGCAAATAATATTGCTATTAATGCTAATATTTATGCTATTAATGCTAATAATGATGCTATTAATGGTAATAATAATGCTATTAATGCAAATAATATTGCTATTAATGCTATTATTAATGCTATTAATGGTAATAATTATGATATTAATGGTAATAATATTGCTATTAATGGTATTATTAATGCTAATAATTATGCTATTAATGCAAATAATATTGCTATTAATGCTAATAATTATGCTATTAATGGTAATAATAATGTTATTAATGCAAATAATATTGCTATTAATGCTATTATTAATGCTATTAATGGTAATAATTATGCTATTAATGGTAATAATATTGCTATTAATGGTATTATTAATGCTAATAATTATGCTATTAATGCTAATAATGCTATTAATGCTAATAATTATGCTATTAATGCAAATAATATTGCTATTAATGCTAATATTTATGCTATTAATACTAATAATTATGCTATTAATGGTAATAATAATGCTATTAATGCAAATAATATTGCTATTAATGCTATTATTAATGCTATTAATGGTAATAATTATGCTATTAATGGTAATAATATTGCTATTAATGGTATTATTAATGCTAATAATTATGCTATTAATGCTAATAATTATGCTATTAATGGTAATAATAATGCTATTAATGCAAATAATATTGCTATTAATGCTATTATTAATGCTTATAATTATGCTATTAATGCTAATAATTATGCTATTAATGCAAATAATTATGCTATTAATGCAAATAATATTGCTATTAATGCTAATAATTATGCTATTAATGCTAATATTTATGCTATTAATGATAATAATAATGCTATTAATGCAAATAATGTTGCTATATTAATTAAATTAACTAATTAAAATTAAAAAAAATAATCTAATACAAATAAATTTCATTAAATAAAAAATTAATATACAAATAATAAAAATAATAAATATTAAAATAAATCAAAATAAAAATATATATATATATATATAATTAAAATATTAATAACATTAACTAATTCTAAGAAAATCAAATTACTAAATATAAAAAAAATCAATTAAAATAAAAAAAAAAAATATTCTAAAAATATAATAATAATAATTACAATAATAAAATAATTAAAAAAAATATTCCATATAAAAATTCATAACATTAACTAATTCTAATAAAATAAAACTAATAAATAAAATATTCATAACATTCAAAAAAAATGTAAAAAAAAAAAAAAAAAAAAAAAAAAAAAAAATAATATAGCTACTATAATCTAATTAACGCACGTTCTAGAATCCCGATGCATTTGCATCGGGCTCACAGCTAGTTGTTTATATTTGCCAAGTGCCAGAATGAATATGGGGAAACAATGTTTGACATTTATCATCATTGTGTCACTTTGCAAAAAGTATTACTATGCTCTTAATTTTGTAACAGCCATTATGATGTCATCATGTGTTCAGTCTCCATAAACCTGCTTTTTGTCTCGAGATAAACGTAGTTGGTCCAACATGTGCACATAAACCCAAAAATACCTTGTGAAGATGGCAGAAGCTGGTAAGATTACAAGTTTGCACTGTGGATAACACTTGGGAACACAATTTTTTTTTTTTTTTTGGAGTTAGGTCAGACAACTGTTCTTAATTTTTGGATGCCGAATCCAGAAATGATCAGTTTCTCTATCACGTCAAGTTTTTGAACTATAGGATTTTTGTCTTAAAAATATGTAAACTACTGTACCTAAAGTGTTTTTTTTTTTTTTAAATAGTAGAAATGTGAACAAAAAATGAAATCTATAAGAAATAGGCATGACAAATATGTTTAACACTGTCATGTTTTTTACAGCTCTATATGAGTCAAATTGTAATCAGATAAGAAATCTTATTACAGATATCAGTGCAATTGTGCTTCTCTGGCAGGTAAGTTCTGGAGGAAAAACTTGACGTGCTAGAAAACGACTACATTTTTGGAATCAGCATGCCAATTTTAGTATAAATCAGCTCAAAAACCCAACTCACAGAAATTTTTCAAATTGTTCCCCAGTGTAATTACACTGTATAAACATGGACTGAAAGGCCACTGTCAGGAAACAGCCATTACACCAAAAGGAAAAAAAAGAATTTTGTTTACTTACCGTAAATTATTCTTCTTATAGCTCCTATTGGGAGACCCAGACATTGGGTGTATAGCTTCCGACCTCCGGAGGACACACAAGGCATTACACCTAAAAGTGTAACTCCTCCCCTACTGCCTATACACCCCCTCCCGGGAGAATCCCATCAGTTCGGTGCACAAGCAGGAAGGAGGAAAGACCAACCGCGCCCAGACCAACAGGACTGGGAAATAACAAACAGCCAACAGGGCCAAAACGCGAGGTGAAAAATGACACCAGGCACTAGCAGAGAACAAAGCCCCAAAAAGGCACAGGGTGGGAGCTGGGTCTCCCAATAGAAGCTATAAGAAAAAGAATTTACGGTAAGTAAACAAAAAACTTTCTTTTGCGCTCCATTGGGAGACCCAGACATTGGGATGTTCAAAAGCTATCCCTGGGCGGGAAAAAACCCAAAGGCAGGCCCATCAGAAATGAGCAACCGCTGCCTGAAGGATCCGCCTGCCCACATTGGCATCAGCCGATGCCACAGCATGGACTTGGTAATGCTTAGTAAAGGTGTGAAGACTAGACCATGTGGCCGCCTGACACACCTGAAGAGCTGAGGCTTGATGACGCAAAGCCCACGAGGCCCCCACAGCCCTTGTGGAATGAGCCTTAATACCAGTAGGTACAGGCAAACCAGAGGATACATAAGCCTCCCGAATAGGAGTCTTGATCCACCTAGCCAAGGAAGACTGGCTCACCCTTCTTCTGACCCACAGTCAGAATGAACAGCGCATCCGAATGGCGAAATGATGCCGTTCGGGACACGTAAATCCTGAGAGCCCTGACCAGATCCAAAGTATGTAGAGCCTTCTCATACTGGTGAACCGGATGCGGGCAAAAAGATGGCAGGACAATGTCGTGATTCAGATGGAAAGGGGAGAGCACCTTAGGCAAGAACTCCGCCACAGGCCGAAGCACCACCTTATCCTGGTGAAAAACCAGAAAAGGACAAGGCGGCCAACTCTGAAACTCTCCGCAGAGAAGTGATGGCAACCAAAAAGGCAACCTTTTGTGAAAGCCTGGAAAGTGAAACCTACTTAAGGAGGCTCAAAAGGCGGCTTCTGCAATGCCGCAAGGACCAAGTTAAGGTCCCATGGGTCCAAAGGCCGTCTGTAGGGAGGAATGATGTGACTCGCCCCCTGAACAAACGTCCTCACCTAAGGAAGCATAGCCAGACGCTTATCAAAAAGGACCGACAGGGCCGATATGTCCCTTGATGGAACTAAAAGCCAAACCCTTATCCAAACCCGACTGGAGGAAAGCCAGAAGGGTCGACAGAGAAAGGCCAGGGAGAATTGCCGTGAACACGGCACCAGGAGAAGAAAATCTTCCATACTCTGCGGTAGATCCCTGCAGAAACCGGTTTCCTGGCCTGTCTCATGGTAGCTACGACGTTCGAGGAGAAACCACGGGACGTCAACAACCAGACCTGAAGCGCCACAAAGTCAGGCTCAGGGCCGAGGAATTGTGGCGGAAGAAGGGACCCAGAGACAAGAGATCCGGACGATCCGGGAGCCTCCATGGATCCCCCACCGACAGTCTCAACAGGTCCAGGTACCAAGCCCTCCTGGGCCAGTCCGGGGCGATGAGAAGGGCTTGCCTGCATTCCGCCCCGAGCTTCCGCAGAACCCTGGGCAACAAGGCCAATGGGGGAAAGACATACGGAAGATGAAAGCGGGACCAATCCTGGACCAGAGCATCCGTCCCCACTGCCAGACTGTCTCGGGCGCGAGACATGAAGGCTGGGACCTGCCGATTGAGCCTGGACGCCAACAGGTCCACGTTTGAAGTTCCCCAAGCGGTGCAGATGTGCTGGAACACCTCTGTGTGTAGAGCCCATTCTCCCTCGTCCATTCCTTGCCGGCTTAGGTAGTCGGCCTCCCAATTGTCCACTCCGGGGATGTGGACAGCCGAGATGGATGCGTCGTTGTCTTCTACCCACCGAAGGATGGGTTGGACCTTCGCAAGCGCCTGACGGCTGCGAGTGCCTCCCTGGCGGTTTATGTAGGTGACCGCAGTCGCGTTGTCTGATTGGATCTGAATTGGATTCCCCGACAGAAACCTCTGGAAGGCCAGGAGTGCCAAGAAGACGGCACGAATCTCCAGGACGTTGATCTGTAAGGCAGACTCCTGTGACGTCCAGGTGCCCTGAGCCCTGTGATGCAGGAAGGCTGGCATCCGTCGTGACCATCAACCAAGAGATGGGAAGAAACGACCTGCCTCGGGACATCGACCTGGGCACCATCCACCATCGAAGAGACTCCTTCGTTGCGGAAGAAAGGACAATGCACCGATCTAGAGAGGACGGATTCTTGTCCCATCCGCGCAGGATCTGCAGTTGAAGCGGACGCAGATGAAATTGCGCAAAAGGGACCGCCTCGATGGTCGCCACCAACTTCCCCAGGACGTGCATAAGACGTCTCATGGGAACCAAGTCCGCCTGCAAAAGGAACCGGACCTCCTCCACAATCGAGGACTGCTTGTTGAGGGGAAGAATCACCAGAGCCGGGACAGTGTGGAACTCCATTCCCAGATACAAGATCGTCTGCGTCGGGACGAGTACCGACTTCGGGGAGTTTACTATCCAACCGAATGTCCGGAGGGTGTTCAAAGTGGCCGTAAGACTCAAATGACACTGTTCCGCAGACGAGGCTCTGATCAACAGGTCGTCCAGGTACGGAGTGACCGCGTGCCCCTGCAAATGCAGCACTGCCACCATAGCCGACATCACCTTGGTGAAGATCCTCGGAGCCGAGGAGAGGCCGAAGGGCAACGCCACAAACGAAGTGGTCCTCTCCCACAGCATACCGCAGCCATTGCTGGTGAGCAGGAGCAATGAGGATGTGGAGGTAAGCATCCTTCACGTCCACCGAAGCCAGGAAGTCCCCCGAGACAGGGACGCTATCACCGAGCGTAAGGATTCCATCCTGAAGGGCCCGACTCTCACATGTCTGTTGAGGAGCTTGAGGTCCAACACCGGTCGAACAGACCCGTCCTTTTTCGGAACCGTGAATAGGTTGGAATAAAACCCCCGAAACCGTCCTTCGACGGGACCGGGACCACAACCCCGCATTGCAGCAGGGCGTCTGGCGCCCATTGAAAAGCCGCCGCCGGCGAAGAGAGGCAGAACAGTCGGAGGCCTCGATTCTAGTTCGATCCTGTAGCCCTGAGAGACCACGTCCACCACCCACCGGTCCTGGATACGATCCTGCCAGATGCTTCCAAAACGGGAGAGCCTGCCACCGATCTTGGACGCTCCCGGAAGAGGCAAAGAGTCAGGAGGAGGCAGGCTTGGTGGCTGAGGGGCCGGCAGATTTCTTCTGCTGGACCTTAGGCTTCCAGGATCTATGGGATCTCTGGTCCTTGTCCGGACGGGATGAGGTCGATTTGGATGAGGGACGAAAGGAGCGAAACCTAGCATGCAGCTGACGCTGACCGGTCTTCTGCATCTTAGATTGCGGCAAGGAGGTGGATTTTCCACCCGTAGACTCCTTGATGAGATCGTCAAGACGTTCCCCAAAAAGTCTATCTCCCGAAAACCGGGAGGCCCTGGAGGAACTTCTTAGACGTAGCGTCCGCCTTCCAGTTACGCAGCCACAACATCCGTCGGGCTGCCAGCGAATTAGCCGAAGCCACCGCAGAACGACTAGCAGATTCCATGATTGCGGATCTAGCATAATCCGTAAACGCCTCAGCCTGAGACGTCAGGACCGCCACCTCAGGAATCCCCGAAGAAACTCCAGGGATCTCCGAGAGACAAGCTGACACCGCCTTAAGGGCCCACACAGCTGCGAAAGCTGGAGCAAAAGAGGCACCCGTGGCCTCAAAAATGGACTTCTGCAGAAGCTCAATCTGCCTGTCCATGGGGTCCTTGAGAGAGGACCCGTCCGCCACCGACATCATGGTGTTGGCAGACAACCGAGAAACCGGAGGGCCCTCTCTCGGGAAACAGACCAGCCCTTGACTACCTCTGGTGGGAAAGGATAACGAGAATCCTTTTGCTTACTAGCAAATCGCTTATCAGGACAGGCCTGAGGGGTCTGAACCGTAGAGCGGAAGTTAGAATGATCTAGGAAGGAACCCCTGGACCTGGCCGGGAGGAGAAACTGATAAAGTTCCTCTGACACGGAAGTATCCACCGGCGGCGCAGGCGCCGTCAAATCCAACATCGTATTGATAGAAGACACTAAGTCGTCCACCAAAGAACCCTCGTCCTGGTCCTCGTCAGGAGCCCGGACGGAGTCTAAGTCCTCCTCCCACTCCAACAGTGAGCCCGCAGCACGGGAACCCGCCTGCGAGGACGCAAGGGAAACCGCCCGGATTGGCCATTTAGGAGGCTGCGGGGACGGTTCAGAGAGGCCAGAATTATCGCCAGAGTCCAAACCCCTAATCGGGGAAGAACCACTCCGACACCTACGACGAGTGGCGGAGGACCCAGGGGAACCTTCCCATCCACCTGACAGTGATTCCTGTAAGGCTCTGGTCATAGCAGCCATAGACTGAGATACAGAGTCAGAAATAGACTGAGCAAAAACAGCCGTCCAAGGCAGAGGTACTGTTGGATCCACTGGGCCAGGTGGAGATGCCACCAACCCAAAACTGGGGGGTGGCTCGTGGACCAAGGCAGTTACTTGGATCACATTAGCCGGCGAAATATCAGCCTCCTGCGGGGCACAAGCCGAGCAATGAGGGAAAGAGGATCCAGCAGGCAGCTGAGCCTTACATGCTGTGCAAGCATGATAACGTGTCTGCACCCTGGGAGCTTTGTTCCTGGAGCTAGACATGATGTCCCCACAGTGCATCCAATCATAGATCTCAAAGGAAGGGAATTGGGGTGTAACTGTAGAGAAAAGGGGGGATAATGGAGCACCACCAGAGACTAGGGTGACCTACCGGCCCTTGTGTGCCCTCCAGAGACGCTCAGACCCTGCAGCCAGCAGCAAAGTACAGGGACAAGGAGCCCCAAGATGGCCGATGGAGCTGAGAGGAGTGCCCGGGAGTGTCCCCAAAAGTGCGCGGATCTGGAGGGCAGGCCCTTTGCCCACTGCAGAAACGCCCCCTAAGCTGCAGGGCAGCCTTTCCCATAGGGGACCAGGGCTCGGCCTGCCGTGGCCGGCCTCCCGAGGGGCGGGTACTACCTCACGAGGATGAGGTGCAGCTCCACCCCATGAAGCCCCGGCGCGGCTCCAGAGAGACTAGGCCGCAAGCCGGGGTCTAAATTTATCACCGCGGCCGCCTGCCAGCAGGGGGTCAGCGCGGTTCACCCGCGAAAATCGCAGGAGTGACTGGCCAGGATCTCAGGAGGCCGGGGGAGACAGTGCTCCACTCCCAGCCGGCCTAATAGAGCTGCAGAGGCATCCCAGACCCACACAGAGTACCTCATTGGTGGTGCAGGGTCCGGACCCAGGTGATCCCTCACGCAGGCCAGCAGACACCCAGGGAGCCGTGGACTGTGTGGATGAGCCCAGAAGGGGGGGGGCCAGGGGGATCCCACTTCCCCAAAGCCCCTAAGGGATGGGGAAGGATACACAGCATGAGGACTCCAGCCCGTTGTACCCCAAGGGTACCTCAACCGCCTCCACCCTGGGGAAGAGGAAGGAGACATGCTGGGGATCAAAAGATCCTCTTTGCTTCCATCCGACTAAGTAGTGAGAGCATGAGTGTAGAGTGTGCCTCCTTCAACACAAAGCAAAGAACTGATGGGATTCTCCCGGGAGGGGGTGTATAGGCAGTAGGGGAGGAGTTACACTTTTTAGGTGTAATGCCTTGTGTGTCCTCCGGAGGTTGGAAGCTATACACCCGATGTCTGGGTCTCCCAATGGAGCGCAAAAGACATTTAATTTCTTCCTTTTGTGCATTTACAAAGACTTGCATTTTGGACACATGTTCCTGGTATGACGAAACAAATTGAACTGTTTAGCCATAATGACCATCATTATGTTTGGAGGAAAAAGGAGAATTTTGTGTACTCACCGTAAATTCCTTTTCTCTTAGCCTCTAATTGGGGGACACAGGACCGTGGGTGTTATGCTGCTGTCCACTAGGAGGCGACACTAAGCAGAATCTGCAAAAGAGTAACAGTGGCTCCTCCTCTGCAGCATATACAGCCTAGAGCAGGAAGTGCTTCTCCAGTTTTGTGCTAAAGCAGTAGGAGAATTAACAGAAGAAAGACAAGAATCACAGTAAAATAAGGCCTGTTAAGTAAACAGGCAGCCACATAATAACAGTAAGGTAAAACGTGTAACCGAACAGGCAACTACGTAATAGCAGTATAAGCAGGCCTGTAAAATAAACAGGCAATTATATAACCTCTCAGGAGTAAGATGAGAACCTAGTAACGGCCCGAAACGGGCAACAGGGTGGGGCTGTGTCCCCCCCCAATTAGAGGCTAAGAGAAAAGGAATTTACGGTGAGTACACAAAATTCTCCTTTGCCTCATTGGGGGACACAGGACCGTGGGACGTCCTAAAGCAGTCCCTGGGTGGGAACAGCAATGGAAAATCACTAATAATAACAATAACAATGCACCTACAGGTGGGCTAATGCCACCTGGAGGGTACAGCTTCCTAGACTTGCAGTTGCCGAGGACTGAGTGAGAGCCTAAGGCGTCTGGCAAGCATGTGCATGCTGTCTGCCTTACACACTTGTTGTGCTAACTCCTGGTGCCTAATAGCTCAGTAGCCCAGGAGACTCCAGCGCTCAATAGTAGAATGCGCTGTGCCCGCCGCCGGAAAAGACACAGCACCATGGATGAATGGTGCTACCTAAAAAATAAAAATAAAAATAATAATAATAATGCTAAAAAGCACCCCGGATGGTGGATTTAAGCCATCTGATCAAGCATTTGAAGAGCCTGGCCTGCCTGCTGCGTTTATCCTTCTGGAAAAAGGAAAAAGGAGATTTTTGTGTACTCACCGTAAAATCCTTTTCTCTTAGCCTCTAATTGGGGGACACAGACCGTGGGTGTTATGCTGCTGTCCACTAGGAGGCGACACTAGGCAAATCTGCAAAAGAGTTCAGAAACTCCTCCTCTGTAGCATATACACCCTGGAGCAGGAAGTGATTCTCCAGTTTTGTGCTAAAGCAGTAGGAGAGTCAACAAATAACAGTGACACAGGAAGTACACACAGTCAACCCGTGTAAACAATATAGTTAACAAGGTAATAATAGTGGAACACGGCTTGAAACCGAACAGGCACGTGTGTAAACAGTGAATAATTAGCAGAGTATATTAGTACCACAGGGCCTGTAACTAAGCAGGCGCATGTGGAAAATAGTGAAGAGTTAACGAAGCATATGATCGTATAACAAGACCTGAAATTAAACAGGCTCATAGTACTACAAGGCCTGAGCTAAACAGGCACAAGTTTAAACAGCCAACAACTAACAGAGTGATAATAGGCAAACACGGTAACGTGTTAACCATGAAATGTGAGAACTGAAGAAAAGGCCCATAAGAGCCATAGGGTGGGTGCTGTGTCCCCCAATTAGAGGCTAAGAGAAAAGGATTTTACGGTGAGTACACAAAAATCTCCTTTTCTCCTTCGCCTCATTGGGGGACACAGACCGTGGGACGTCCCAAAGCAGGCCCTGGGCGGGAAAGAACAAAGGAACTAGATATACTGAGCAAGGTCAGAGAAGAACCATGCCCCAGGAACTAGTGACACTGAGCATGATCAGTGAAGAACAATGAGCCAACAGGCGAGCTGCCGCCTGGAGGACACGTGTACCCAGACCTGCGTTCGTTGCGGACTGAGTGCAAGCGCTATAGCGGCTTGGGTATGGGTGTAGGCTGGCCTATTGGCTGCCTATACACTTGTTGCGCCAATGACTGTTACCGAACTGTCCAGGAGGCCTTCCTGGCCGAGTAGAATGTACCATGACCCTCTGGAAGGGATGATTCATCGATGGAATAAGCGTCCTGGATGGTTAGAGGAGCCTTAGAGGCTGACGTGTTCTTAGTTCTGCCCATTGGAAGAATGAGAAAAGAGAATCCGACCTCTCAGGAGGGCACTGACATCTAGATGCGTAGGGCCCAGACCAGGTCCCGCACATGTAAGTCCCTCGCGACCGGACGGACTGAAGTCGGGCGTAGCGATGGCAGAGAGACGTCGTCATGTAGGTGGAAAGAGTAAACCTATCCTGAAAGAAAAAAGGAAACAGCCATAGGAAAGTCTTGTTCCGATGAAAGACGCTATGTGAATGAGGATGCTATAGGTAGTATTCCATCATGGCTGAAAACGGATTCTTGGCGGCCGCGAGTATCAAGGTCAGTTCCCCACGGATCTAGTCTTGTTGTATGGGGACCAGAAATAGCAGACCCTTCGAGGAAAGGTTTCATAGAAGTCTGGTGGCAAGACGTGTTTGTAAGAGGGTGAAAAACCTGCTGTGTGAGAGACCGAAAGGATAGCCCTGAGTCTAGGTCTGGGTGGAAGACGGAGAGTCCCTAGGACGAAGTAGGGCCAAGGGGAATAACTGCTAAAGGAGTCCCAGCAAAAAAACCAAAATGAGTACACGTGTGTGATGGGATATCGCTGATAAAGCTGGTGTCCTCCTCTGTGACTACGCTCATTACAATATCCTGGGAAAAAAACCTCTTGGGTTAAATTCTAGGTCTGAACGGCTACGGTATCAACCTCAGATGAGAAGAGTTCTGAGGAAGAACTGGCCGTGAGCGAACAGGTCTGAACTGTCCGTTAGAGGTCCTGGTACTGCGCTATAAATTGGACAAGCGTGCGCGCCAAGGGCGAGTGGATCAGTCTGAGACCAGAAAGAAGCCCCGGCGACATTCTCGTTGTGATAATCCCGACTATTAGAGGGGAAGAAATGTAGGAGAGGCGGGTACCGGTCCAGGCTTGGACTAGTGAGTCTGTCCCACTGACTGCGGATCCTGAGACCAGGCCAGGAAGGCCGGGACCGAGGCATTGAGGTGTGACTCCGCCAGCTCCATATCTGTGGGCACCTGGCGTCGGCGTTTCGACGGAGGACGTGTAGGGGAAGGGGCTGGTCACCCTGAGTCCATGCCTTGGCGAATTAGGAAAAAAGAAAACGCCACCCAGAAGAATAACACCTGGTATGAGAACAGCTGGCAGTACCGTGTTGTAGGATTCCACCTAGTGAAGAATGTGGCGAACTTGTCATCGCTTAGAGACTGCGGGTTCCACACTGGTGGTTGACCTATGCCACGGCTGTGGCATTGTCTGACTGCATTCTGACTTGTCTGAATGCCAGAAGGTGACTGAACGATTACAGTCCTAAGTACGATACTACTGAATAAGTGTAGATTTAGGGGTATGTTCGAGACAGGGCAAGACCACTGCCTGAGCATTGTGAGGGGGGTACATCGCCCCCCATGCAGTATTCGTGCAACGCCTGAGCATGGATAATTGCAAAGGCCGGCGGTTCCGCTGAGGCCATGGAACTGGCTACTATGCTGACCAGGACTCTTATAGCCGCTGTGAAGGATTGAGGAAATCCCTGCCAGAAACTGCGGAGTCCAAGATGAAGAATCTGTGCTTTGTCTGGGAAACTGACTAGAGCTGTAAATGCGTTGCAACTAACGGCAGCCATGATCATGCGATGCTGTGCGTCCCTAATGGCTGAGACTCTATACGTGACGCTGCAGCATGGGGCGTCAAGGGCACGTAGCGGAGCTGGGGCTCCTGGATATATGTGCTGTGTTGCAGCACGCGCCTTGGAGTTTGGGTAGACCTGGAGAAGGTCGATCCCAATGAGTCTGTTTAACGAGCACGGTGCAAATGTCACTGTGTTCGCAGTCTCTGAAAGTCATGGATTGATAAAAGAGCCATCCGGAGATGGAAGACTGCTGAAAAGCAGTATATACGTTGCCATTTTCAGGCGGGGGAAAAAAACTATGTAATCTTTTCGCTTCAGTCCCTTCAGCGTCGCCCCACCCCCTGAGCTGAAGGTTCGGGAGCTCCGACGGCAGGTGGAGGGCGGGCAGAAGGCGGGCTGAGAACGGGCGGGAAAGCCAGAGATGTCACGGCTAGGCCGAAGCCGGGCCCTGCTAAAAGACGCGGGGCTCGGGAACCGCAGAGGCCCGTCGCGGAGGTCCGGAGAAAACCGGAAGACAAGAGCAGTGCTGGCAGAAAAAGAACCGGAGGCTGTGATCACGACCGTTCGGTCGCTGGTGTCCTGTGCTGCACACCGCGAAGCACTATCCCACTGGAGACTCCTGAATCGAGAAGGGACAGAGTGCGTGGAAGAAGGCTCGGGCCATGGTCTTACGGGGGCAAGAAGGGCCCATTCATTGGATCAATGCGGTCAGGGGGCCGTAAGGTCCCGTCTCGAGGCAGGCTGTGCAGAGTACTCGCACGTGTCATCTTAAGCCAGATACCCATATAGGTCTAGTGAGGAGATTGGCAACAGAATTCGTATTCCACGTTGTGCTACCTCGAGTTACGTCTTTGTAGTCAGGTGACGAAGGCCGGCCAGGCCTCATGCCTTCGCAGCTTCAACCCGAATCCCCAGTGGAGAGTCGAGGAAGAAGCTTGGCATATAACAATATCGGCTACAACCCAGCGCCTCCGACAGTGGGGAGCTGAGGAGGAAGTATGTTATGGGTCTTCGGTTCCAGAGACCCGAGCTAAACCACTCGAGCAGGGCTGATCATGGAGTTCATCCTGTGTTTTGAAGGACTTGACCGTCATCCCTGCAAACCGGAACTCTAGCTGTGGGATTGGAAAAAATTGGTAACAGTCCTAGGACCCTTGCAGTTGTCAGATAATTGTAGGTTACATCAACTTCAACTGGACTCTCCGAATGGAGGACCCAGGAAGAAACCTGTGAGTTCGACTCGCCGTAATTCCACCGCAACCTAGTTCTCTCAACTGTGTAGGGCCTGGGAAGGGATGAATGAGTATTTTATGTCTGAATATCAACAGGGTTCCCAACGTTGAGGGGAACCGAGGAGGAGGGCATGTCGGTATATCACTTAAACGTAGCTACCCTCCCCGGGTAGGGCTATCAGATCGGGAAGGTGTACCACAGGAACCTGCCTCTGGCACGGTGGTAGGAACAATTATAATTGGTCCGTGTGCTGGACAGAGGGACTCTGGCTGTACTGCTCTGTGAATTAGCAGTATTCCTAGTAACGTGATGTTACTGTGTCACAGAGTACAGGGGTAGCATTACTGTCACACGCTTGGTGTACAGGGAGGGGGGGGGGGGAGTACAAGTTGAGGCAGGCTGTACCAAGCTGGCTGCCCCAGTGGCGTAACATCAGGCCCCGGGACCCCGATGCGAAGGCTCCAATGAACCCCCAATTATTGCAAATGTTTAACAGTATGTCTTTTTCTATAGGACAAAGCACTTTTTTGGGGCCCCCTAGGCTGCAGGGCCCGGGCGCGACCGCAACCCCTGCACCCGGTGCAGGCACGCCACTGCTGACTGCCCGTCAGTAACTATCAGAGACTGGCGCACTGCGAAGCCGTGTTAGTTGTTGTTGGGTCCCTGCATACCCCGTACAGGGGATGCTGTGAGACTTGCACAGTGGCACCAGAGTCGGAGCTGATCTGTGTATCCCTATTATCTCCACCTGGGAGGATAGGGACCAAGGGATGCCTCAGCAGAGGCAAGCATGAGCCTGCTGCCATCTGCCCCATTAGTGGGTGCCCCTGCAGGGATTCTGCCCAGAGCAGAGTCCTAGGTGCAACCCCAGTGGTTGTAGTGGCTTATTGAAAACATCTGACCTCCAGCCACAGATGGCCTGGTCAGCCTGAGCCTGCTGCCATCTGCCCCATTAGTGGGTGCCCCTGCAAGGTCTCTGCCCAGAGCAGAGACCTATGTGCAACCCCAGTGGTTGTGTTATCCGACCATCTGACCTCCAGCCACAGATGCCTGGTCAGCCTGAGCCTGCTGCCATCTGCCCCATTAGTGGTGCCCCTGCAAGGTCTCTGCCCAGAGCAAGGAGCGATGATGCAACCCAGTGTTGTGTTATCCGACCATCTGACCTCTAGCCGCAGATTGCCTGGTCAGCCTGAGTCCCCTGATGCCCCAAGCGCTGTTCGCCGCTGTTATACAGCGGTGACAGCGCCGGGGCTGCAATGGCGGCGGTGCCAGGAAGAAGGGGGCGGAGCCAGCGCGAGAGCGCGCAGAGAGGCTGAGTGGCGCCCTTTTCAGACCTGTCCCGCCCCCGTGCTGACGCTGAAAAGGCTCCCGTCCAATGGGGCGAGCCGGTGGGCGGGGCGGTGACGTGCGGCTAGGCCGAAGCCGGGGCCTCGCGTAAAACGCGGGCCCGGGAATGGCGGGGGGCTGGCGCGGAGGTCCGGGGCCGGAACTGGGAGCACAGCGCCTGGCACCGGAGGCTGCGACCATGGTGGGGCAGCGCCCCATCGGCACCCAGGGCCCGCTATGAGCCGCCGCTGCTGTGCTCCCTTCCAGGGTAGCGGGCACAGCATGAATAGTATGGAGGAGGGGGGACCCGAGGTGGGGGAGCCTGCTCTCAGAGACCCTCACAGTAGGGCTTGTAGTTCTGCAGCTTACAGACGCTGCAGCTGGTCGGCTCAGGGGGGAAAAATAAGGAGAACATGCAGGGTCCCAGGGGAGCCCTGATTACCTGTGTAGGCTCCTCAACCCAGACCCTAACAGGGAATGGGGAGGGCATCTTGGGCTTGCTCGACCCATAACCCAGAAGGGAGATGGGGAAGTCTGTGCCTGGCCTGGCGTCCTGATGTGCCCCGCAGGATCAGCTCTTTTCTGCTGTGAATTCTCTGCAAGCCTGCAGAAGTCACCCTGAGGTTCCCAGTGGGGACAGGGGAAAATGTGGAAGCGCCGGCCATGGGAGAAAGACAAGGAGATCGGAACGCAATGGAACCGTCGCCTTGCTCCCTATCCATCGTGGCAGGAGGGGATACGTGGAGGTAACACCCCGCGTTCCCGCCTGTTGCTGGTTTTGGGAGATCGGTATGCGGAGATACCGTCGCCCTCTCATATCCTTGGTAAAAAGAATAAAAAATCTAAGTAAAAAATATCTAACTATGCAATTTGGAGTGGTCCTATGGACCATGTCTACCTCCTATCGACACTAAGCAAAAACTGGAGAATCACTTCCTGCTCCAGGGTGTATATGCTACAGAGGAGGAGTTTCTGAACTCTTTTGCAGATTTGCCTAGTGTCGCCTCCTAGTGGACAGCAGCATAACACCCACGGTCTGTGTCCCCCAATGAGGCGAAGGAGAAAGAGGTTTCTAAACGGAACTTGTCCTGAGCGCGTATATGTGTAGAGTTCTGACCAAGGTGTAGGAATGCAGAGCATTACTGACCGGATGAACTGGCACTAGACGTAGCGCTGTCAGAAATATATATTCAGGCAGGCGGACAACAAAAGACACCACCATCTGGAGGAAAAAACTAACCAGATGTAGGGGAACCTTGTCTGGGTGAGAGACCAGAAAAATCAAAAAACAAAAAAGGCGGTTTACCCGAAAACGCTGCAAATTTAACAACTCTGCGGAGAGATTAATTGCCATCCAGAAAACAACTCCTTGTGCGAGAAGATGAAGGGATTTTTCCCCATGTCTTAAAATGTGGTTAGCATAAAGCTGTGAGGACGAGGGTCATGACCCCCGGGACTAGTAGACTTTGAGAGGGAGGAACAAGTCGGCATGACTCCTTGAAGAAAGGATGTGTAATTGAGGTCTGGTAGCAAGACATTGCCTAGAGGGGATGAAAAAAGGTTTGGAACTTGTCCTTTGAGAGGACCTAAGGACAGATGTGAGTGTAGAACCGGTCGGGTGGGCCTGGGAATCCTTGAGAGGAAACCGTGCTAAGGCGAAAAACCACAAGAGGAAGGGAAAATAAATTGATTTTCCATGTTGATGGAATATCTCTTCTGAAAGCGGTGTCCGCGCTGATTGAGGTTGTGACAACATTACGTGAACACCCGGAGTTTCAGGGTCACGACGTCTATTTTAGAGCCGATGAATTATAATGGCAAGACGGCCTTCAGAGAGTAGGTCTGGACGATCGAGTAGGCAGCATAGCACGTGTGCTATGAAGTGGACGAGCTCGTCATGCCAAGTGTGTGTGGCCACAAGGACGATTTGTTGACAGTCCAGTTTGATTATCTTCACTACCTGGGATAGTGGTAGCCTGGGGAAAGAGAAGTGGAGTTGGAATCGGGTCCAGTCCAAGATCAGACCTTCCGCCAGCCATGACTGTGGGTCGTGGGACCTGGCTATTAAGCTAGGAACCTCGGTAATGAAGTGAGACACTATTATGGATGCTTCCGGAGTTCTCCAGTGACGTCAGAGTTGCATGAAGACATCTGGATGTAGGGACCTTATTCTGAGGTAAGCCCTTGGCAACAGAAGAACTGCTTGTTCAAATCATCTACAAGTGTAGAATAACAACCGGTAATACTGAGTTTGTGAAGTCCGCCTAGTGAAGAATGTGGTCAACGTTCTTCATTGCCTGGGAACTGCGGGATTCGCTCTAGTGAATCGACATATGCCACAGTCGTGGCAGTGTCAGACTGCCTTCTGAAAAGGCGGTCCACCAGAAGAAGGGATAAATCTTCAGTGTTGGTAATCTCGCCCAATTCTCCCGAAGGACGATGAGATTCGTTGATTCCGATCAGGACCGTTGGTCCGAGTGTTGAAATATAGGTACAGCGCACCTTATTGTGTTCGACTCACGTAGGTGAATAGTACCTTTCAACTTGGTGGAAGAAGAAACTTCTCCTGCATACTAGTAAGTGGCTGAGCCACCACAGGAGATACCACATGGCTGGTACTGGAAGAAGACACCTCCTGATACGATATCGTACCATCTTATCTCATGACGTGAGCATGGACAACTGCGGAGGCCTGAGGAGCAACAGCGTCAAGGAACTAACTACCAGTGCTACCACCGTCCTGCCACTGACCGTCATGTCAGGTCTGACAGGCTGAGGTGACCGTTGAAGGAGAGTGCGGACTTCTGGTTGAAGTATCTATGCCTAGTCTTGGAAAAATCTGATCAGTGCTTTGAATGTATTGAAATGCGTTCCGAAAATACTAGAGACTGCAGTGAAAACTGGCGTAGACTCTTGGAGGATGACCAGCCAAACAAGTCTTAATAAAGTGTTCACCGTGATAGCGACGCTGTGTTCTCAATCCCTAAAGGCATAAAGACTCCCTGATTAAGGGGCTCCTGACGCGAGTTTGGAGGGTTGTCTGTGATCGCTACATGTGCGTTGATCAAGTTTGTGTCGATCTAGACGATGATCCGCTATATGAATTCCCAAAAGGTTGGAAACTGGATTGCTGACTGCGAGTGAGGCACCTCCTGGTGCAGTGCGATTGGCATCTTCAAGGCATGGTAGCGGACTCTGATGCCTGTTGTTGTGTTCTGTTCAGCGGAAATGTGTCCCTAGGGAAAACTTGTTGTCAGATAGGGTACCGCACGAACCCATGAAGTCCGAACCCAACACAACTCCCTTATGGTGAATGGGGCGCTGAGGGTCCCATGGGTACGGTCTTGTGTCCTGTGAGACACAGCTGAATGTTTTAATTATAGACATCTAGCTTCCTGTGAGATGGAACGTTGATTTAGAGATGCATAAAGGTTCGAGTCTAGGATTGCAAAAACGTCAGACTTCGGAGGCATCGTCCTGCTGCATACTAGTTTCCCATAAACTGCGATATAGTTGCAGACGTAATAACTGTCTATCTAGATGTAGCAGTATGTCTGATAGGCACTGGCATCATTGGCTGACACGGTGGAAGGAAAGCCAGGCTGTGCCTATTAGTGGGTCACCCGCACTAGGCAGAGGAACTCTGCTCGCTGGGTGAGAGTCATAAGAGGTAAAAACTTCAGATGAACATAGGCGAAGCCGTGTCACACTGACGACACAGAATAAACACATTACATCCACAGGGCATTTAGTGGATCACGTCTCCCCTGTGCGTACTGAGAACAGCCTGATGCCTAATTTCTTCACTGACATTATGTATAGCTGCTGAAAATATGATTTTACAGCAGAACAGAGTATGTCAGGAGAGATCTTGTAGGGCACGTACACTCTGTGTGATGTGAGAACAGTGCTGTGCTGCAGCAGGTTAAGAAGTTGACAAATTCACCAAAAACCTGTATTCACAGCAGCACAGAGTATTTCAGGACCGAAATATGTTGGGCTGCCCACTTTCTTCCCATGGAGTCCGGATTCCTGTAAAGGCCTACTTAGGCTGTCGCGCATGGCGTAGGCTGACACGCATGGCATAGCCTGTGACACATGGCGAAGCCTGTCACTGGTGTACAGGGGGAGAGGAAGCTGCAGCAGGGAATTATATCCCTGCTGGCTGTCCTGTATCTGCCCCACACAGCCTGTCACACCTGGGTGGTGGGGGGGGCTGCAGCAGGGAACACATCCCTGCTGAATGTCTTGTATATGCCCCCGCAGCCTGTATAGAGCTGCTACACTTGTGTGTGCTTGTGCCCACACTTCATCATGGCGCCCAGGCTGCAGTTTGGCGCCGCTGGGAGGAGGAGGGGGCGGGAACATGGATGGGCGCGAAACCAGCGCCCAGAGGGACTTCCCGCCCTCTCTGTGATGAGGCACCGCGTCATATGACGCTATTCAGAGGGCGGCGGCGGGGAATGGGCGGCACCATCCACGCTAGGACTGAAGCCGGGGCCTAGCGTGATTTGCGGCCCCGCAGATGGCTGGGGGTTGGCGCGGAAGCCCGCGACCCATCTGGATCCGCAGGTCTGACGGCGAGGGGGGGGGCCCATGGCGGATCCCAGCCGCCCAGGTACATTGCTGCCTGCTCTTGCAGGGGCAGCGTAGGGGGAGCTGGGCACCTCTTCCCCTGCCTTGAGCTGTGGGAGCCATGCAGGGAGAAGGGGGACAGGGAGACATCTCTGTCCCAGGACCTCAAGTTGCCATGTTCCGGAGGCAGCCACAGTCATATACTGTTATATATGGAGGACAGTGCAGGGCTGAGTGGGCTGAACCCAGACCCCACCAGGCTCTGATATGGTACCAGACCCAGTTAGAGAAGTGCAGCTGCGCTGCTGGCACCTGTGGTGCCTCAGCCCAAGCACCCAGAGGGTGATTAGGGGGACGTCATCTGGCAGGTAGTCCAGCTCTGGCTTCAACTCAGGCCCCCGAGGGAGTGAGGAAGGTGGATGTTATGCTGGGCTGTCTCAACTTTAACCCAGCGCCCCAACAGTGGGTGGCCGAAGAAGGAGCATGCCGGGGCTACGCCGGACCCACTTTTCTTCATTGGAAGAAAAAAGGATGAAAAAAAAAAATAGAGTAAAAATGGTCGTATGCCTCCTTTGACACTAAGCAAAAACTGGAGAAGCACTTCCTGCTCTAGGCTGTATATGCTGCAGAGGAGGAGCCACTGTTACTCTTTTGCAGATTCTGCTTAGTGTCGCCTCCTAGTGGACAGCAGCATAACACCCACAGTCCTGTGTCCCCAATGAGGCGAAGGAGAAATGGGAGAAGCTTGAAACCTAAAAGGTACCATTACATGGTACAAGATCATGTAAGATATCACTCAAACGTCACAGGTTTGGAGTCAGACATCGTTACTACTTCATTGCATGTGACACCGAGATACAATTATGATAAATCATTGGATAGTTGATCGCAGATTTGAGAACATGTGAAATCAAACGATCCACGATCAGCCAACCTGCTGCATTGTGTGTGGCCTTGTGATTATATTGCATCCCCATAAACAGCCTCACCTCCCCATCTGCATCCCAGCCCCATCTAATGGCCACGTCTCACACATTTGTGCAGATATTGGTCACATCTCTGGTTGCAGTGAAATCATTGACACATTGTACCATTTGTACACAGCCACAAAATGGAACATTGTGTCCATGATTTCACTGCAACCAGAGATCTGCAAACAATATCTGCACAATTATCTGTGTGACGTGGCCCTAATCCACTTCTCTTGGCCTCTTAGCTCTCAACCTCTGAGACACACAAAGATGTTAACACACTCGACCTGGCCTTTACCCAGCACTGTTCACTCACCTCTTCCTCTGAGCACAACATTCTCTCCTTCATGCTCAAAAATCCTTGCCCACCCCAGTGCACCCATCACACATTCAGATATCTACATGCCAGTAACAATCACACAGACCCTCTACTCATTGTCTCCAATGCCATCCTTTTACCACCCCCCCCCCCCACCCCCAAGCTGATTTGCCTTCTTACTTTAGAAAATAGTAACATCAAAGGTTGTCTTTACAATGTATATTAGGTTGGCCATTGGCCAGAGTGGACCCCTCCTAATTATGCAAATATCCAAATCAAAAAAGTGGGAGGTTTAAGGTCCTTTTATATTATGTATATCAAAAGTCACTAGTGTTATGTTTTAATTCATGAATTTATTAAGTAATTTGTGTACATATAAATTATGCGTACATATAATATTCATTACATAGCACATACAAAAGGTATAGGTTACATTATTTATTTCATGGGTGACCAATGTTTAAAGTGACGTTGTGACATTAAAATTTCCATGTGGCAAAGTAGTATCCCCTCTACAAGGACATGAGGTAGTGATTAAGGGTATGTGGGCATTAAATGTAAATTCATTTCATCTGTGCAAATTTTGTTGGTCAGATTTAGACCTGAGGCTGACTGTGTATTGAATACACAGCCCACACTGGGGGAGCCCTGTGGAGTAGTGCTGGACACGTCCTATACATCACTCCTCCAGTTCATCCACCCCAGGGGGGGCATTATTCAGTCAGCCCTATGTGATATAGTGCACAGTCACAGTGATCATGTTAGAATTACAAGTTCGTCATCCTCCCACAACCTCCACACTTACCCATATCCTATGGGGGGGAAAGAGTATCCGGGTGCCCCCAGATGAGTTTTGCTTTAGGCTTTATCAATGGGGTCCGTTTTAACCCTCCGGCCGGCATCTTTTTATATCTGTACTGCACTCCTGCACATGTGTGCCCCATTTTCCGGGCTGCCTCCTCCATATCGACCCGCGGCCAATCCCGAGGCAGGAGAGTCAGTGGCCACCTGATCTCATCCAGCCTATCAGGGATGCCTGCGATGTCACTGGGGGGGGCGGGAGCTGACGTTGCACACCCTCTTTCCTCAATGGCGCTATACCTAGGGCGGAAGTGACATTTCCACCATTTTGGAAACTGGTGTATCTCACCAGTGTGGGCTGTATAGTCAATACACAGTCAGCCTCCGGTCTAAATCTGACCTGCAACAAAATTTGCACAGCATAGATGAAATGAATTTACATTTAATGCCCACATACCCTTAATCACTACCTCATGTCCTTGTAGAGGGGATACTACTTTGCCACATGGAAATTTTAATGTCACAACGTCACTTTAAACATTGATCACCCATGAAATAATGTAACCTATACCTTTTGTATGTGCTATGTAATGAATTTTATATGTACGCATAATTTACCCAATTCATTAATTAAAACATAACACTAGTGACTTTGATATACATAGTATAAAAGGACCTTAAACCTCCCACTTTTGATTTGGATTTTTACTTTAGAGAATGTAGAAATCAGTGAGGAAAAATCAGGTCTCATCCCCCAAGCAATGCTACCCTATTTGACCCCACATCTCCTTTGGCTCACACTTGTTTGTAGCAATCAAAACGTTGCAAAAAAGGGCAGCAGACTAGTTTTGGTATTGTTCAACGAGGAGGAAAAGAAAAGGTCAGCCCAGTATGGTAGTAGAGTTTAAGTTATGGTACCGTTACACGGCATGACATTGAAACGATGTCAGCAACGATCTCGTGGGCGCACGGTTGTTTCTGCCAGTTTTGACATCGTTGGTGAGATGTCACGTCTGGATATCGTGGACAACTCACCAACGATTTAGTGACCAAGTATCGTTCACAAAACCCAGTCAACGATACCTGCTCATTGCTGTGAATGGGCAAAGTCATAAATGAGTCATCGTGGTGTTACACACAACGATATAGCAGGTTGGCTGATCATGGATTGTCTGATTTGAGAATTTGTTCTCAAACCTGTGATCCCCAATCCAACGATTTATTGTTACAACATTGCAGTTACACGCAACGAGGTTGTAACAATGTCGCTTGAACAACTCCAAACCCATGATGTTTAAGCCATATACTTAGTCATGCCGTGTAACTGGGCCTCAAGCAGGAGATTGCTAAAAAAAACTAACCAGATTTGACCATTTCAGACCTTTCTGCAGCAGGACATACCTTGAAGAGAAGCACTTAACCCCTTCCATCTTGTGAAAGATATACATCATGACAGACACCAGGGTCAAATACAAGTTTTATTAATGGCACCAATACAATGCTGATATTCATGCAGTGAAAGTACAGGTTTTTCAATGATGCTTAAGCAGTCCCTATAAATCCCACTGGACTAAATTTTAAATGTTACCATTTTGTAAGTGTTACAGCACCAAAATTGGCCATAGAAAACCCTGGAATTACTGGAACAAGTATTTGTTGCAAAATTAAGGTCTCAAACTGGTCATGTTGTCAAGTCCATCAGATTTAGAAGGTGTACAGAACTCACAGCTTGTCCAGGAAGTTGTCCAAGGCTGAAACACACTCTTTAAGACCCTTTCGTTTACGGGTCTCTGCAACAACCTGGCTTGGTCTTGAGGTGGGGTCAAATGGATCACCAGGAAGAATCTGCCAGTGGTCAAATACACACTGGGGGAAGGCTTGGCCACCAGTATTTGATCGTAGATCAGCAGTGAAGCCTACAAAAGAATTTCATATATATATAAAAAAAAAAATTAAGAAATGTCACTACTACAAACTGTTAAGTATGAAGTGAAGAACTAGAGCTGGAGACAAATATTGACTGAATGGGGGGACTTTGTAATATGTTTGGGAGTGGGATGGTAGAGCCTTTAAAATAATTTAAACATTTAACCTGTTGCACAATGTGCACTGCGACACAACTCATGAAAATTAATAAAAATTCAATTTTATTAAGGTGCAGGATAAAGTGCAACAGTGCTTTACAACCACGGTTTAACAGGGTTAGGACTGTACAGAATATAGCAGAGGTCAAATAGTAGTTCATACATCTAGATATACACCAATATATACATACCTGAAATATACCAACTAATATATGGTGACGATCAATCATACCCGAAGGTAACAATATAGTGACTTGCTCAGTCCTAGATTTTACTGGACACTCCTAATATAAATAAATCACCATCCCGGAATATTATAGGTCACCCCTCTACACCCTCATAACCCTATAAAATTTAAATAGTATTAACTACTCACTCCCCATAGGTATAAAATTGGGGCATCCAAGTGAGGGGTTAAAGTGCTGGTAGCATAAGTATCCTATTGAGGGGTTAAAGTGCTGATAGCATGAGTAAATATACCACATGAGGGGTGAAAAAATGCAAGCAGCTAAGTTTGTTTACCTTGGAGGTGGCTGGAGAGGTCACAGTAAAAGTCCTAACACCTCCAAGGTAAACAAAATAGCTGCTTGCATTTTTTCACCCCTTATGTGGTATATTTACTCATGCCATCAGCACTTTAACCCCTCAATAGGATACACTTATGCTACCAGCACTTTAACCCCTCACTTGGATGCCCCAATTTTATACCTATGGGGAGTGAGTAGTTAATACTATTTAAATTTGATAGGGTTATGAGGGTGTAGAGGGGTGACTTATAATATTCCGGGATGGTGGTTTATTTATATTAGGAGTGTCCAGTAAAATCTAGGACTGAGCAAATCACTATTGTGTTACCTTCAGGTATGATTGATCGGCACCATATATTAGTTGGGATATTTCACAGATATGTATATTGTTTATACATCTAGATATACACCTATTATGTGACCTCTGCTATAGAATTCTGTACAGTCCTAATAACCCTGTAAAAAAGAGAATTTTGTTTACGTACCGTAAATTCTTTTTTCTTTAATCATCAATGGGAGACCCAGACAATGGGGTTTTGGGCACTGCCCTCCGGAGGTCACACTAGGTACTACAAGTTTGTAGACACCGCCTCCTCCGCTTATAAACCCCTACCGCAGGGAACATCCTCAGTTTGGTCCATAAGCTGCGAGGAGAAAATAAACCACACCCGAAACATCGGGAAGAATGCCGTGCACAGACGGTCAACAACCCGGCAAACACTGTCTCAACAGAGAGTAGAACAAATGCAAAACATGCAAAGGAACAACTGGGTGGGTGCTGGGTCTCCCATTGATGATTAAAGAAAAAAAGAATTTACGGTACGTAAACAAAATTCTCTTTTTTCTGGTCATCATAATGGGAGACCCAGACAATGGGGATGTCCTAAAGCAATACCCCAGGGCGGGAAGAGTTCCTCAACAAGACGGATAACACATGGTTCCCTTCAAAGGTGGGCAACCGCCGCCTGGAGAACCCGCCTGCCCAGACTTGCATCCGCAGAGGCATGGGCATGCACCATATAGTGCTTAGAGAAAGTGTGCAGGCTGGACCAAGTGGCCGCCTGACACCTGTAGAGCAGACGCTCGATGTCGCAAGGCCCAAGAGGCACCTACAGCTCTGGTAGAGTGAGCCTTCAATCCCACCGGGAGAGGTAAACCAGAGGACCGGTAAGTCTCTTGAATGGAAGCCTTAATCCATCTGGCCAAGGTTGACTTCGAAGCCGCGGACCCCTTACAGCGACCTGTCGTAAGAACAAATAAGGAATCCGAACTCCTGAAGGAGGCGGTCCTGGACACATAAATGCGTACAGCTCTCACGAGATCCAGAGTATGGAGGTCGCGCTCCACCTGATGAACGGGAGCGGGGCAAAATGATGGGAGAACAATCTCCTGGTTCAGGTGAAAAGTTGAAACCACCTTCGGCAAGAATTCTGGCCGTGGGCGCAACACCACCTTGTCTTGGTGAACCACCAGAAAGGGTGACTTGCACGATAGTGCAGCCAATTCTGAGACCCTCCTTAGAGACGTAATCGCCACCAGAAAGGCCACTTTCTGGGACAGACGAGATAGAGAAACATCTCTCAGTGGTTCAAACGGCGGTTTCTGTAAAGCCGCCAGAACCATGTTAAGGTCCCAAGGGTCCAGAGGCCTCTTGTAGGGCGGAACCATCCGCGACACCCCCTGCAGAAATTGACGCACCTTCGGGAGGAGCGCCAATCGCCTGTCAAACAGCACCGAAAGTGCTGATACTTGACATTTCAAAGAGCCAAGGGATAATCCCAACTCCAACCCCGACTGTAAGAAAGCCAACAACGTCGGGATGGACAAGGGCCAAGGAGACCGTCCACCAGAGGCACACCAGGTAAAAAAGATCTTCCACGTACGGTGGTACATCTTCCTGGAAACGGGCTTCCTAGCCCGATTCATAGTGGCCACCACTGTAGGGGAGAAACCCCTAGATGTCAGTAGCCAGGCCTCAAGAGCCATGCAGTCAACCTGAGGGCCCTGGAATTGAGGTGGAAGAATGGGCCTTGTGCGAGTAAATCTGCGCGGTCTGGAAGAGCCCACCTGTGTCCGCCTGACAGTTGGCACAGGTCTGGGTACCAGGACCTCCTGGGCCAATCTGGAGCCACTAGAATGGCTATCCTGCACTCCGACCTGACCTTCCACAGAACCCTGGGAATCAGAGCCAGAGGAGGGAACACATACGGCAGTTGGAAGCCGGACCAACTCAGTATCAGAGCATCCGCCCCCAGGGACTGAGGATCCCAAGATCTCACCAAGTACTGGGGCACCTGATGATTCAGCCTTGAGGCCATCAGATCCACGTCCGGAGTGCCCCATCTGCTGCAGATGTCCCGGAAGACGTCTGGATGCAGGGACCACTCTCCGGCGTCCATCCCCTGCCGGCTCAGGTAGTCGGCCTCCCAGTTCTCGACCCCTGGGATGTGAACTGCGGAGATCAAGCAGTCGTTTTCCTCCACCCACGATAGGATGCGGTGGACTTCGGCGAGGGCCTGAGCGCTTCTGGTCCCTCCCTGATGATTTATGTAGGCGACGGCCGTCGCATTGTCGGACTGTACCCGAATGGGTCGTCCTGCCAGGAATTTCTGAAACGCCAAGAGCGCCAGATAGACCGCCTTGATCTCCAGGACGTTGATCTGCAACGTCGACTCCGCCTGAGTCCAGAGGCCTTGAGCCCTGTGGTGTAAGAACACCGCGCCCCAGCCCTTCAGACTGGCGTCGGTGGTCACCACTAACCAAGAAGGTTTGAGGAAGGATCTTCCCCGTGACAAGTGACGTGGCTGGAGCCACCACTGCAGGGAGTCCCTGGTCGGTTGTGACAGTGCCACCAACCGATTCAGAGAGATCGCTCTCTTGTCCCACCGGCGAAGAATCTCCAGCTGGAGAGGACGGAGACGAAACTGTGCAAATGGCACCGCCTCCATTGCCGCTACCATGCGTCCCACCAGTCTCATCAATTCCCGAAGGGATGAGTGAGGTGACAGGAGAACGTGCTGTACTCCTGAGTGGATCGCCAGCTGCTTGGCCTGAGGAAGAGACACCAGGGCTGAGTCCGTGTGGAAATCCATGCCCAGATATGTCAATGACTGGGTCGGAACCAGGGTCGACTTCTGAGTATTGAGAAGCCACCCGAACTGTTCCAGAGACCTCATGGTCGCTTCCAGGCTCACCCGACAAAGGTCTTCCGATGGCGCCCTGACCAATAGGTTGTCCAGATAGGGTATGACGGCGTGACCCTGCACATGCAGGAGAGCCATCATAGATGCCATCACCTTCGTGAACACCCTTGGCGCAGAGGCCAACCCGAAGGGTAGGGCCACAAATTGGAGATGTTCGTCCCCCACTGCGAATCGTAACCAGCGTTGATGAGCCGGTGCAATGGGCACGTGAAGGTAAGCGTCCCTGATATCGATGGACGCTAGGAAGTCCCCCTGCGACAGAGCCGCGATAACGGAACGTAGGGATTCCATGCGGAACTTCCGCACCAACACGTGACGGTTGAACAATTTTAGGTCCAGGACCGGTCGAAAGGAGCCGTCCTTCTTTGGGACAATAAAGAGGTTGGAGTAAAAACCCCTGAACCTCTCTGCCGTGGGTACTGGGACCACTACTCCGTCTCTGCGGAGTCCCTCCAACACCCGGAGAAAAGCCTGAGTCTTCTCTGGGGATGGAACAGACCGATGGAATCGGGATAATGGTTTTGACGTCAGCTCTATCCTGTAACCTCGCGAGACTACGTCTCGAACCCACTGATCTTGAACGTGAAGTAGCCACCTGTCCTTGAATTGAGACAGGCGGCCCCCCACCTGTGGGGAGGCAGGATGAGAGCGAGTCATGTCGAGGCGGGCTTGGGGGTGGCAGCAGCTGCCCCCGCCGGCTTCTTCTGACGACTCTTTGAGCGCCACTGAGAAGCGGGCTTGCCCCCTCGGTCCGTGCGAGCGGACGGTGCTGATGACTGTGAGCTGGACCGAAAGGACCACTGCTTTGGGTTCCTCTTAACGGTATACCGTGGCTTAGGCTTATTCTGCGGTATCTTAGACTCAGCAGAATCCTTGATCAGCTTGTCCAGCTCTGTGCCAAAGAGTCTGTCCCCAGAGAATGGAAGATTCTGCAGAATCTTCTTAGATGTGGCATCTGAGTCCCAAAGACGCAGCCACAACAACCTGCGGATCGCTATCGCATTGGCCGAAGCCACAGCTGAGCGAGCGGCAGTTTCCAGAGACGCCGTCCTGGCGTAGTCCGCATAGGCCCTTGCTCTCTCAGTGAGTGCCAGGACCTCCGGACTGGACCTTGCCAGGTCAGTGATACCATCCAAGCAGGTAGTAATCGCTTGTAAGGTCCAGACCGTGGCAAAATTAGGGGCAAATGAAGACCCCACAGCCTCATAGGAAGACTTGGCGAGTTGCTCGACCTGTCTATCAGTAGCATCCTTCAGCGAGGAGCTATCAGAGGCAGAGAAAAGGGAGCGTGCAGCAATTCTAGTCATGGAAGCGTCCACCTTTGGAGACTGCGACCATTCCTGAAGCACCTCCTGGGGGAAGGGGAAGCGATTGTCCTTCGGTTTGCCGACATAACGCCGCCCAGGATGTAACCTGGGTGCTCTAATCACCCTTCCAAAATTAGTGTGGTCCATGAAGGATCCACTTGGTCTAGCCTCTGGCCGCAGCCATTGATAGACCTCCTTCGGGTGCACGACAACCTCTTCAGGGGGAGTCACGAGACGCAAGGTCTCATTGATGGAGGACACCAGATCCTCCACCCCGTCTGGAGGTTCAGACACAGACACAGACCCGAAGTTTGAACCCCCATCATCTTCCTCACCATCAGAGGAATGCTCCTCCTCAGAGAGAGCCTGGAGCTCGGGTGAATCCTCACGACGAGCCCGCTTAGGGGGTCTCACAGCAGAAGAGGGAGACACCCGGGGGTAACTGGAAGGAGTAGCTGGGCTTTCCAGTCTCCTATGCAGTGCCTCCAGTGACTGCGACATGGAGGACATCTGGGACAGCAAGGATTCATTGATCCTGTTCTGCGTTTCCCATGGCCCTTGGATTACCTGAATCTCAGGGTACAGCACCGGAGCTGCTGCTGCCTCAGCTGAGCCAGTGCGGGCTTCTGGGCGTCCGCAGTTATTGCAGGACCCCTCCACCAAAGTTCCCTTGCAAGTAGCACAGGTAATGGTGTTATCCGCCGCCTTAGCAGCATGCTTCCTTACTGAGGACATAGCCACAGTAGGGGTTGTTGAGGCCAAGGCCAATAGACAAACAAAACCGGGAATCCCGGTGGCTTACCGACCGCAGTAACGCGGTGGGAGGAAGCGGTGTGCGTGTGTGACCTCCGCGAGTTCCGGTCTCCCTCTGAAGTGCAGACACGTGCTGCCGTAGAACCCAGCCGGGAAGTGAGGGAGAAGATGGCCGCCGCCAGCACAGATGTGGGCGGCGCCGGGAACACGCGGGAAGCACACGCACACGCCCCCCGGTGACGTCATCGTAAGGGCTGCTTCTCCTCCTCCAAGCAGCCTCTGTAATGGAGGTGCTGGAGCCCGCAGCGCGGGAAAACAGTGCGGAATCATCACCCACACATACACAGACTGTCAGCACATACAAACATGCAGTCTACGGCCTCAGCCCCTGTGACACACAGGGCGGTCAGCCAGGGTGACCCCAGCACAGGGTACACCGCCAGATCCGCGGACCCGAGGGTAACGCGCGGTCTGAGTGTCAGGACACAAAGTGACAGACACTACCCCCAGGCACACAGGAGACACAGAGTGCCTCAGTGCCGGTCCGGTCTGTAAGCACCATTTAGTGAGGCCTCGGACGGGGGTTCAGCCCAGTCCGGAGTGTAAGCACCATTTAGGGAGGCCTCGGACTGGGCTGGCTCCAGTCCGGTCTGTAAGCACCATTTAGGGAGGCCTCGGACGGAGCGGAGCTGTGCAAGGCTCCCATCTCCCACTCTCCAGAGCCCCCCAGAGAGGGATGGAAAGGAGCGCAACAGCGTACCGGGAGAACAGAGTGTCCAGGCTCTAGGCCCTCCGGTACCTCCACCAGCGTGTGCCTCAAAGGGTGAGCGGGGAGGCTGTCGCAGGTCCCGACTAGGACCATATTACCTTGTCTTCAGACGCCATCACGTAAGTAGTGAGAGTGCAGTGAAGTGCAAGCAAAGCGTGATCCTCCGAGCACACCAAGTTTAAAACTGAGGATGTTCCCTGCGGTAGGGGTTTATAAGCGGAGGAGGCGGTGTCTACAAACTTGTAGTACCTAGTGTGACCTCCGGAGGGCAGTGCCCAAAACCCCATTGTCTGGGTCTCCCATTATGATGACCAGAAAACTGTGGTTGTAAAGCACTGTTGCACTATCCTGCACCTTAAAATTGAATTTTTATTAAAGGGAACCAACCACCCCCAATGACCCCCCCGGACTATTAATATCAGTCCCTACACACAGCACATACATGTGCTGCACTGTTTTTTGCTAAATAAACTGTTTTTTAAAACTAAAGATAATGATTTTTAAAGTTTAAAACGGAACGACGGTTGGGCGGGACTTATCTGTGGAAACCGCCGAGATCTGATGTCAATCATCTTCCCTGTCTCCCCTCGCAGCATTGAAGTTCAGCCCTTTGTGCAGCGTCACAGCCCTGTGCACGGGCTCGCATGCCCGTGCACACGTCATCATCTACAGCCGGGAAGCGAGCGCGCGCCTCTGTCTTCCTGCGCTCGGCTATGGAAGACAGAGCGCGCGCTCGCTTCCCGGCTGTAGATGATGACGTGTGCACGGGCATGCGAGCCCGTGCACAGGGCTGTGACGCTGCACAAAGGGCTGAACTTCAATGCTGCGAGGGGAGACAGGGAAGATGATTGACATCAGATCTCGGCGGTTTCCACAGATAAGTCCCGCCCAACCGTCGTTCCGTTTTAAACTTTAAAAATCATTATCTTTAGTTTTAAAAAACAGTTTATTTAGCAAAAAACAGTGCAGCACATGTATGTGCTGTGTGTAGGGACTGATATTAATAGTCCGGGGGGGTCATTGGGGGTGGTTGGTTCCCTTTAATATTCATGAGTTGTCGCAAACGTTTGTTGTTGATGTAGTTGTGGGTATGCGACCACCGAATATTGTTAGTCCAAATACACGTTTGGGACCTTATATCAATGTGAATGATACCATTATATTAATCCAAACGTGTATGAGAGTTGATTGGAGTTTATTAATCATGTGCACTGGTAGCTTGATCACAAGGTGTTTAACCACCTAATCTTTTAAATGCATGATTTAAAGGTAGAGCACAGATTACAGTGATGTCATTAGGCTACAGTTTTAATAAAAATCACTTATTGGGAGACCTCCAGTAAACCTGTTGAGTCCATGACCTCTGCATAACACCCACTCCATATATCCCATATAGCCGATCTGTCTATGCACAGCAAGCTGTCAGGGGTACGGGTTAAGGTTTTACATTGCTCAGCATTCTGAGTGGAGACTGTCAAAAGGACACTGATCCTTTGCTGGAATAAGGGTCTCTGTCCCCACATCATGCTGCTCCCAAATGGGGCAAGCAGTTAAACCCCTTCACCCCTGGGTGATTTTTCTGGTTTTGGTTTTTCTTTTCTTCTTCCAAGAGCCATAACTTTATTTTTCCATTAATATAGACACGAGGGCTTGATTTGAGGGAAAAACAGAAAAAAAAAAATCCAAGTGTGGTAAAATTGCAAAATGTGCAGCTACACTATATGGTAAAACTGATGTGTTGGTATAATGCCTCAGGTCAGTATAAGTTTATGGAGAACACCAAACGTAGTTTTACAAGTGGTTAAAAAATATTCTGAAGTTTAAAGAAGTGAACTTGTGCAATTTAAGACCTGTAGCATCCCTTTTTGGGATCTGGGGCTGTGTGCAAAGCATTTTTTGGCATTATAGTTATGCAGTTTCCAAATGTGATTGATTTTAAATTTTGATATCAGGCATTGGAGCGTGGCAATACCAAGTGTGTAATTTGATATTTTCAATTAGGCAAAAAAGAGGTGCTCAGTGCTGCACACAGCGACTGCTTCCCTTATGTTCCGATGAGCTGATGGAACACTGGAAGTAATCACTTTCTGCTGGTGACCACAGAGATGGCTAGCAAGAAGTAATTGCTAACAGCTTCCTGGGTCATCAGGGGACCCCAGGTTGGTAAGGTAACAGATTAGGTCCTGCTATTGCCTCATGGGACCTCCAATCACAACAGGGAATGGCACGATTCTTGCCATAGGGCTTTGAATTGTGCTGTCAGTGACAGACCGCATGATTTAAAAGATCAACACCACTGATCTGATCGGTGTGGTTAGCGTCACAGCTCAGCTGATATGTAGGAGGGGGTATGCAAGCTCAGCATGTGCGCTCGCATCAGCCTCTCCCCTGACAAAGCTGATCCCAGCCAGCGGATATGCGTGGGACTGGCTGCACATGGGGCTCTTGCTTTGTAGAACGGTTTGATGTGGTGGACTGCCAAATAGCCCTCCACATGGGAACTACCCTAGACATTCACAAAAATCTGACCTAATTAAGCTTTGACTATATACTAGATCCCTGCCATTAAAACTGGATCTTTATTAGGATTGCCTACACTAGACCTATATCTTACTCGGCTAGGGCCTGCAGGGTCATTATCAGCAAGCATGTGTATATTGTACTTGCTGCTATCACACCATTAACTGCACTATATCTGGTGTAATCGGATTCTCATTATAATTGTGCTATTTTCTAAAGTCTCAACAACTGTTATAACTCGTGTCTACATATTGTGTCTTGCTTACAACTACAGTGTAATCACTAGTTTGTCTTAACACCCTTTTGACTGCTTTACCACATTGTCTATAGCAGACTTATTTACTTGGTTGGGGCCAGTAGGGACATTACAGCAGGCACATCTGTGCATATTTGTGCACTTGTCACCACACCTTCACCTGTGCTATACCCGTTTTAACAATCTGGTGTAGCACCTATTGCTAGTGTTATTCTCTAATGCCAACAGCACACCAGATATAACTTTCAGGGGGGCGGGGGTCACCACTTACTGTGCTCTACTTGTAACTATGGCCATTGCCATTTTGCATACTATTTGAAGCCTTAGGAAGTGACATACTAAAGTGCAGAGTTGACACTTGGTATCCTTTTTAGTTTATCAATGTAATCATATTAGGTTTTCCACTTCTGAGATTTTGGTTACGCCTACCTGGTAGCACATTAACTCTGGGCCTTAATCCCTGGTTCTTGGGTTTTCCCTTAGTTTGACTAGTTGTCTGTTCCCATGCCTTGTATACTTCCATGTATTCACCTGTATTACATGTGAACTTTGTGACCATTCCTGTGCTCCAATTGGTTTTAATTGATGTGGTCTGTCTTTTGTACATTAAATGGAGTGTTTATTACAGTTCTAATATATATGATGTTGCTCCCTTTCATGTCCATCTTTTCTACATGTTGAAGAACACACCTTTTTTCATGATTGAGCCATTTGGGCACTGCACCTCCAGCCCTTCTTCCAAACGCATCAGGGGAAAGGGAGACAGCCAAAGATGGGCATGCATAAACTTGGTTATGAAGGTGTTAAAATACTGGCCATTCATACTGAACTTTACTTTTAAAGATTAAATCTGCTGAGCATTTTAGGTTTTAGGGAGATGGCAGCAGTTAATTGAGATTTACATTTGCTTCTAAGACAAGGGGAACTCACCAAATGATTCATTGACAGGCAAATAAGCTTTAACAACGAACATAGGTGTGCCAGCAACTTGAGATTCTTCAAACACGTGTCCTCGCTTCCTGTTCAGCACACCATAGATTCCACCAACCACCTGTTCTGGGCACTATTAAAAATGTTAGAACTATTAGAAACAAGTGAAACAACTTAAACAAGCTACACCCAGTTTCATGCTTTAAGTCAGACTGCATTATGTCACAACAGGGCCCCTCAGTACAGCTAGTGATTATTTGGTTAAGACACTTTCTGCACCAAATCTGCATCTTCCAGCAGGAAAAAAAAACTTGCTAAAAATGCAGTGCGTTTTTATAATGGTCAATAATTGGAATTGCTGTAAATATGCACCAATAATTGACATCCTGCAACACAGATTTCTCTAGCCTGGTCATGCAGATGTGTGACAGGGCACCAAAAGTACATTGTGTGCACATGATGTTACTGTGAAATATTTAACCCCTTGAACAAATTAATATTTAGCCTGTACTAACCTGGATTTCTACAAGATAAATTGGTTCCATCAAGCGGGGCTGTGCAGTAAGTGCACAAGCATAGAGACAGCGACGTGCAGTCGGAATTATCTGTCCACCTCCTCTGTGAATGGCATCAGCGTGAAGGGTCACATCATGCACATCAAAACGTACAGCTCTCAAGTTCTCTTCACAAAGAACACCCTAGGAAAGCAAAGGCATTAAATTTGGTTAATAGAAAGTCAGTGCTACGATATATGTAAACTTGAAATTAGGGCTGTAGAGTCAGTAGAACCTCTGACAGACTTAACTCCATACATTGCTTATGTGTAAAGGGACAGTCAGTTCATTTTTACTATAATACTAATATTACCCTTGACTAGGGCCTAAGCAGACCTTTTAAAATCCATGTACATTTTTCTACCCTTTGACGTTTCCTTGTTATCAGCATTGTCAGAACCTGCAGGAAGCTCATGGATTAGTCCTCCCCATTATAAGCAAATGGGAATAGTTCACCTGCTGTATAAACTCATGTAATTATCTCAACAGCCCTCTCCCTCCTCCCTTTACTCCAAGTGAAGAGTAGTTAGTTTCCATTGGAGCCATGCTGTTGAGGGCACAGGAGTCATTGCAGATCTGCCTTCTCAACCTTGTTTCTAAGCAGGTATCCCTGCTGTGAGTTTGTTTATTTGACCTCTTGTGATACTGCAAACAATACAGCCCCCCTACGGATCTGAGCAGTGATGTGATTATGTGACATGCATATTCATACTATGGGGAGAGGACAGCAGAAAACTAAAAGGATCATTCACTGATACTTGGAATGAATCTATTTGAAGTTTACAGGAGGGAAATATAAAATAGATAGGGAGCTTAGAGAGGAATTAGAAAAATGATAACTGTTATACATTCGCTAAGGAAATCTGTCAGGTCAAAAATCACAATATGAACATCAGGCTTTAATCAGATATTTAGAGATCATTCACAATGTTCAGCATGTACTGCATTCAACTACTGTACCTAAATTATATTAGTCCATTTTATACCAACTCCAAAGCCCTGCTTGAAATTACACAGTTCCTATTCTACCAAATGTATGGAGTCATTAAGTGCATCACAGTAGGTACAGGTTATTCAAGTTTATGCAATGGTAACCAAGCTACACAGCTAACACTTTAGGTTACCAGTAGAAGGTGTGGACTCATGCTCATAACATACCTCCTTTGTTGCCCACTGAAAGCCAGCCACTACACTGTCCTTTATTTCATTTAAGTACTGGACACCCTTTGTGACATCAGTGAGAATATTTGGTCCAGTCCCATCAGGCCCGAAGCACCAGATTTTCCTTGCTTCAGTTACATCCCATTCATATTTTTCAGCCAGATAACGGGCCCTTGTTTTAAGCTCTTGACGAGAGGACACATCTCCCTTATCAATATCCTCAGCCAAACCATCAGGGAACGGACGAGCCTTCATGTACAGACGGTTGTGCTTGTTGGGAGACTTTGATAAGCATAGTTGGTTAGATTCCTCACTGACTGTTTCACGATAAGACACAACTGGATCAGATTTCTAAGGGAATCCAAATAAGGTCAACATTATTATAGGATTTACCACATATTGGCTCTTGTGAATTCCAAGTAGTCTGTTACCTTGATTGGAATGCAGGCATGGTCTTCCTCCAAATCTTTTAGACATATTTCTAAGTGAAGCTCTCCTGCGCCAGCAATGATGTGCTCTCCAGACTCCTCAATGATGCACTGAAAAGCAACAAGGTTAATGTCTGCATGTATAAAAAAAGAAGTTACCAGAAACAAATTCTTAGACAGTCCAAAAGGCACTTCTACAATGTATTATAGTAGATTCACACAGACTTAAGGTTTGTCCTAAAAGTGGACAAGATCTATTCATTCCCAATACCACATTAACACCAAACCAGCACTCTCCTGAAATATGTATGGTTGTGCAGTCACACTAGCCCTGTAACCAATCACTGGCTTCTCCCCACATGCAGGCACATGATTAATAAACAAGATTAACAGTTGTTAGCTGCTCACTTCCTGTTACTTATGCCTGCAATCAAGGAGTGAGAAGCCAGAGCCTATTGGGTTCAGGGCTGATACAACAGGACAGCCTCACATAAATGTTAAAATTAAAATCTTGTGCAAACTTGGTTTTATTTAAATAGGTCTAAATATTTAGCATGGATGTGTTTTAGTAGTGAACAACCCCTCTAATGCTTACCTGCACCATAGGGTCAGATTTTGCTAGACGTTTTAAGCCTTCCACTAGTTTTGGAAGGTCAGCAGGGTTCTTTGCTTCCACAGCAACACGGACAACAGGACTCACACTGAACTTCATAACACGCATGTTGTGTGCATGTTCAAAAGTGGTGATTGTTCCAGTCTTCACCAAAAATTGGTCCACTCCAACCAAACCAACAATGTTGCCACATGGCACATCTTCAATGGGCTCTACATAACGTCCCATCATCAGAATAGTTCTAGAGAAAAAAAAAAAAAAAAAATAGAATTATTCTTACTGTTAATTCGGTTTCTAGGAACCTTCCACGACAGCATAGGAGGTTGCCTCTCCACGCCCTAATTGGGACAGGAAGCAGAAGAGGTTAAAAGGACCCTCCCACCTCCCACTAGTCAGTGTCTTACAAAGAACCATAGCCTGAGAGTAATAACAGTAACACATTCCAGGAAAAATCGAGGAATATAGGGAGGGAAATAAGTGCTGTCGTGGAAGGTTCCTAGAAACCGAATTAACAGTAAGAATAATTCTATTTTCTCTAGTCACCTTCCACGACAGCATAGGAGGCATACCAACGAACTAATACTTAGGGTGGGACTACAGCCTGCAGGACTATCCTGCCAAAAGCCAAACTTCAGGGGAAGCCAGGGCCAGACAGTAAAGCTTCGGGAAGCATGTAACGAACCCCAGGAAGCAGCTTGGCAAATCTGCTCCGGAGAAGCCCCAGCCCCTGTCCCCCCAGGAGACAGAGGGAAAACTGGAGAAACGAGCAGGAACAGCTGGGAAAGGAAGGAGTCCGGAAAGACATTCCGAAACCAGGAGGCGAAAGTACTTATAGCCATTGCCTCGCCCGTATGACGACCAAAGGCCGGACAACATATAGAGCCACACGCCAGGACGCCCACACTCCAGAGCACCGCACTATGGACAGCAAAATAAAAGAAACGAAGGGTCCGGGTGAAGGACAAAGCAGTCATCCAGGACAGACAGCGACGGGTCCTGGCCAGAGAAAACCTGAACAACCCCAACACATCGGCCAGAAGCAATCGCCAGCAGAAACGCCAACCCGTTAGACAACAATGGATATCACAAGAGGACAGAGGTCCAAAGGAATGGCGAGAAAGCCCAGTCAGGCCAACAATGAGGACCCAGGAGGGCGGAAGAAGCGGAGTCCAGGAACAAACACAACAAGCAGACCCCAAGCATCGCCAAACCAGCGAAGAATTGCCACCTCTGTAGAAAACCAAGAACCGAACGCCAAACCCGGCACGTACAAAGTGCCGGATCAAAGATGCCGGCCCCAACCACATGTAGGAGAAAAAAAAAAAAAACTCTTCACACCCGCATGACAAATGCCGAAGTGACCGGAATGCGGAACGTCCGCAAGGAGGCCACCAACTCGGCCGACAGGCCCAGAGGCCTCAGCCGTGGCCCTCAGAAACCCTGCAGCTAAGTTGAGCTGCAGCAGATCCGAAGGAACAGATGACCACGATAGCGCAAGCCGAGGTCCGAATGCAAAAGGACTGGTGCACTGACCTAGAGCGCCATGAGAAGGATGAACCAATACCACCTCGGTCATAGAGGGGCCCTCAGAACAGTGTGGACTCCTGACCAGACCCTCCCCAGGAATCTCACGAAAAGGGAGAAGGGGGACAGGAAGCCAGAAGCAATAAGAAAAAACCCCCGTCTGGGAGAAAGGTCCATCCCCCACCCAGGCCTCAACTCGAGGTTCAGGGAGACAGGCTGCTACAGTATGAATTGCACTGGAAGCAAAAAAAGGACGAGCTCCGGGCATCCCAACTGGCGACCAGGGAGCAGAACACCGCTTGGACCAGGCTCGCCCTTCCCGGGAGGAACTCCCGGAGGCTGAAAAACCTGCCTGAAGGGGTAGGGATCCTATCAGGCGGACTACAGAAGGAAGAGGAGGAATGCGGTCGGACGAAGACATAAAGCATCGCCCAATGGCTAGTGGCCCACCGTTGCCAGGGAATGGGGCCTGCTAGGGGGAGAGCCTGTAGCCAGCATGTGTCATCCCTAGATCATGACTTGGACGATATGTACAGCTTAAGCTGCTTTCACACTGCAGTTTTTTCACTGATCAGTGTCCATCAGATTTGTGTGCCAAAACCAGGAGCGTCTCCAAAACTCAGAACAGGTGTCAATCTTTCAATTAGTTTTTCTCTGCAGTTCCTCTCCTGGTTTTGGCACACAAATCTGATGGACACTGATCAGTGAAAAAACTGCAGTGTGAAAGCAGCCTTAGGAACCGAACCCACAGCCACAGCAGGGAGTATGGGGTACGGGGCAGGAGATTCACTGCTTCATGGTTGCTGCCACAGCAGCCTCGCTCAAAAATGGCCCATCCCCTCAAAGGAACACGAACAGCAAGAAGGACCTGAATTACCACTCTCAGGTCCCAGAGAACAGAGGACCGCGAATTGAAGACGAGTCCCCAGACTCCTTGGAGAGGGCGACCACCCCCCCCCCCCCCCAGGTTGGCATCCATAGGGAAAGCCACCAGGGGAGTCAAAACCCAGGCCACCCCTAAAAGCAGGTCGTTGGCATTCAACTACCAGAGGAGGGATGAGGAGGCAATCCCCGGGAGACGAACCCGGGGATTCAGAGGACAGCAGTCCGCCCCAACAGGACAAGACATAGAACAGAAGAACCTGAGCCCACCTGACAGTCGGGATGGAGAACATCAATGATCCCAGAGGCGACCGTCGCCCGAAAGGAGGGAGACGCCCGACTGCACAGAAGCGCAGCAGAGACTCCACCACCCTGAAGGACAGAGAAGGAGCAAGAAGAAGCAAACAGCCCAGACATAGCACCAGAGGCTGCAATCCAATAGGAAAGCAACGACCTCCGCCATAATGATCGAGAAACCCCGGAGCCGAGGAGAACCCGACGGGAAAGCCCATGAAAAGAAAGCGGAGGACTGTTCCTCTGTACAGGAATGGGAACCTGAGGAGCATCTGGGGGTGAGGGAGAATGGGCACCCGCAGTATGCGTCAGTCCAGTCGATTGGAGCCAACTGGTGGCATAACCCTGCCCACGCAATCACAGAAGCGATCGATAGAATATGTAAACGACAAAAAAAACCATGAAGGGGGAGGCGATGGAAGCCGACGATGACACAAGCCCCTCCAGAGGGCCAGTTCGACCAAGAAGAGCCGGGAAAGCCCCCAACCCCTCCTCACAGCCCAGACAGACGGGAAGACCGTCGGGCGAAGGAGATCCTGAACCCCGGAGTACAAAAGAACCTAAGTACCCTGAGAGGGCAGGGTAGGAACCCGGAGAGCAGGCGGAGGAGGCGACCCGAACACAATGAGGAGGCCTTCGGAAAGACCCTCAGAACCCCCGGCAAGCAGCGAAGTCAGCCACTGGGGGAACCACCACAAGCATTTACAGATCACAGGGAGACCAGTCCAAGAACCCACTGCGGGCAGCAGGCGAAAATGCCCAACACAGAATTCCGAGGCGTAATTCCTCCTGGGGAATATGAATATACCATTAGAGCCCGTGGTGCCTCGGGTAGGAGACTCAAACACCGGACCGGGGAAGAAAGGCTGAGTTCGCCCTTTTACCCCATCCCCGAGCCACTGAGAGGCAGAGTACATCAGCTGCAGCGGACAAGGCACGAGGAGCTAGTCTATGGCCTACAAGGGAACTCCACCGGCCCAGGAACCCCTGGCTAGGAGGTCTGAGGCACAGAGTGCCAAAGGGACCCCCATCTGGTAGGCCGCACCGGAAGAGCCTTGCGCTCAGTTGCCTGGTACATAAAGGTAACAAGGCCAGGCCCAAACACCAAGAACCCAATGAAGGGTAGAGAGCAGAGTCTCATCAAGGCACTCCTCAGTCAGCCACAAAGTCCATCAGGCGGAGACGGATAGACAGATACAGGCTGCCAGACGGACCCAGGCATCTGCAAGACCCCAGGAAGCTCACCAGAGAAAGGGAAGGAAGACAAGGAGCTCCACCCTAGGGAGCCCCCTGAAGGGAGCCCAGTTGACCATCGCCCAGGAGACATGCGGAGGCCGAGTACACCCGAACGGGAGACAAAGAAGCCCCCCCAGACAAAGGCAGAAGGCCCACAACCATGCAGCCCATCTGGCCCAGGTGGGAGGCAGCCTCAAAGGGGAGCGCAGTCTTGTTAGCGACATGCCGACCTGCACCCCGCCTGGGACATCCCCGTGAATCAGAGATGCCACGAGAGAAACCAACTACTGGGATTACCCCCTGAAGGAATGTTCAGGAAAGTTCCAATCCTGAACTATGGTAGAAAGGACTGGAAAGCTGACTGGGCTGGCAGCTCCAAAGCCGCCAACATCCCCAGACGGTAGAACTTTCCCATAGAGCTCTGACCGGCCCTAGCCCAAGTTCCTCCAAGTAGAAAAGGAACCTCTCAGTTCAGTGGCACTGGAGGATGGAGCAACATCAGCCCAAACCCGAACCTGACCTTCACTCTCCCAGGAGCATCCTCAAAAGGAGCTGCCAGAGAGAACGAGGAAAGGGAAGCCTGAATCTCCAGGAAAACCCGGGATCTCATGCCATACACTAGGCTAGGGTGTGAAGCCCAACCAGGACAACAGGCATTAACTGACCTCCCAGAGGGAGTCTGATGCCAGACTTGTCCCCTGAACCAAAGCACAGTTAAGGGGACCAACCAAGAACAACGGCCCATAGGCAGAAAAGAGGACCCCCCCCACACTCCAGCAGACATGCACTGTGGCAGGGGAAACACTGGCACTGCAGATGCAGGAGAAGACTCAGTAGCGCACATAGGACAGTACCTTACAGTGGCTCAGAAGGCTTCAGGGCAGCCTTCCACAAGAAAGGCCTGCCCCCAGTGTCTGTAACAAGTTCCCCGCTTCCCGCACCGGGTCCTGGGCAGGCCACCTGCAGTGGTGGCGTGGCCGCATGCTGATCGCCGGGTCCCACCACCGGAACCCAGAAGCGCTACGCTCCCGCCGGGGAGCGCATGACCGGAAGTCCCGCCCACCGGCGTCACTTCCGGTCACGCTGGAACAGTAAGAAAGCGCGGGAAGCGGCCGGCGGGCTCCGGAACAGGGGAGGTCGCCGGCCAGGGAGCCCACAGCACGCTTCACCCCGAGGGGATCCGGAGGGCCAGGGCAGCGGTCCCACATATGTGGGAGCAGCAGGAGGAGCGGAAGCCCGACCAATGCTGCCCGGCTGGAGACCAAAACCAGGACAAAAAAAGGTATCCTGTAGCTTGCCGGCCACCACAGCACAGGAGAAAGAAAACAACCTCTCCATGCCCCATGGGGACAGGAAAGACACTGACTAGTGGGAGGGTCCTTTTAACCTCTTCTGCTTCCTGTCCCAATTAGGGCGTGGAGAGGCAACCTCCTATGCTGTCGTGGAAGGTGACTAGAGAAAAAAAAAATTAAACACATTATAAACTTACAGTATTTAGTCTACTAACCTCTGAATAGGCTTCAGGTAGAGGTCCTCTTTTTTACCAGGGGTAAAGTTTGGTCCCATAATTCTAACTTTGAGGCCAGTAGAAACAACACCTGAGAAAACTCGTCCAAAGGCATAAAATCTACCTTTATCAGTTGTGGGAACCATCTTAGATATGTACATCATAAGTGGTGCTTTAGGGTCACAGTTCTTAATGCCTGTGTAGAGCAAAAAAAAAAGTTTTAAAGGTGGGTTTGTGAAATAAACAACTGGCAATTAAAATACATTTAAGTCTGCCTTTCAACTTTATGAGCAAAGATTTTTTGTTTGACAGAACACATCTTGTATACACAGGTTGATATGCTGCCAAGAACAGAGGATCACATCTATGCAGACCAGAAGCATTCACCTATTAACTAACATCTTGCAGATTTGTTGTTGGGTGACTGGTATACTTCTGGGAAATTGGAGTAAATTTAGGCTTAGATTTGCAATCCATAATACAGACAGGAACTGGATGCTTAAGGGGAACACCAGGGACAAATTTGTTCAGTTCCTGCACTTCTAGACTAAAGCAGAGCTGCCCATTACATTTGTATATTTAGACTATTAATAATGTATTCAATAGTGCTGCTTACCAATCACCACTCCAGAGCGAGCAGCTCTGTTCTCTAGAAACAGATGCTTACTGTGAGGGCAAACACTTCCTTATTTAAAGGGAACCTGTCACCTGATTTTAAGCCCCTACACTATCTCTAGCTGTCCCTACACCTTCCTAGCAGCTCATCTATCCCTTTATTTAAAGTGGCCATATGAAACAAGTGTAAAAGTATAAACTTGCTGCAGTCTGGTTGGGGGACTAGGTAGGCGTGCCCACGCTGCCTTCCTCACACCTCAGTGTTAAAATGCACGCCCCGCTGGGCGGCATTATTCTTTGTCCTCTCTGCCCCCTGGATTTGGGATCTCCCGCCCTCTGTACTTCTATGCACCGGCCGGGCGTCACATTATGGGGCTGGTCACGCGATCGGCCCCAGTGCATTATGGGATTGATCACGTGATCAGCCCGACTCCGCGCATGCGCTTATTGAAGCTGGGCCGATCACGTGATCAAGCCCATAATGCACTGGGGCTGATCATGTCACCTGCCCCATAATGCACCGCGCCGGATGTGACGCCTGGCTGGTGCATAGAAGTACAGAGGGTGGGAGATTCCAAATCCAGGGGGCAAAGAGGACCCAGAATAATGCTGCCCAGCGGGGCGTGCATTTTAACACGGAGGTGTGAGGAAGGCAGCGTGGGCACGCCTACCCAGTCCCCCAACCACAGGGTATTAAGTAAGTCTATACTTAGACACGTTTCATATGGCCACTTTAGATAAGGGATAGATAGGGAGCTGCTAGGAAGGTGTAGGGACAGCTAGAGATAGTGATGGGGCTTAAAATCAGGTGACAGGTTCCATTTAATCATAAGATGCCACAGGAGGTACTATTGACAGGTCTCACCACAGAAACAGGACTCCAGCTTAGTACAGGACCAAATGTGACATCACACCCACATGATTGAGGAATGAAGAAGTGTCAGACTAGTGCTGAAGCTGAGAGGAAAGGGAGAGCTGATCACTCAGGAGTGATATTGTCCACTGTGGAAGTGGTGACTGGTGAAGAATCATTATAAACATTCAAAGTACGGTGAAATTATGTAATTTACACTTTTATTCCCCATATTCACTATATTGTAAAACTGATGTCAGTACAAGTTTGTAGATTCCAAGCCTGTACACTTTTGCAGTTATTCAAAATGTGAAAAAAGAAATAAAAATTCAGGAGACAATCTCTTGCACCATTTTATGCAACCTGTAGTGTTTTTGGAATCTGGGGCTGTGCGATTGGATTACTGCATGGCTTGAGCTGGTGTTTATAATTATACCATTTTGTGGTTAGATTGGCTTTTTAGATTTAGGGTATGGACACATGCAAGTTTAAAAATGCTCTGATTCATGGATCCGAGAGTTGGACGAGTGTCATCTGACTTGTCAGTGTGGCTTGCGAGAGCAATCAGTTTTTTCCCTCAGCTAGTTACTGTATAATCATTTACAGGAACATTTTGTACAATTGTTTGACCTACAGAATGGTAATTTATCAATTAAAACTCGCATCAGACTGATGGTGCGAGTGCGGTCTGAGTGCAATCAGAGTTGTCAGACACATAGCCTTGCATTGGCAAGTCTCGTCCGTTACTCATAGAATCGCAACATGTTGCAATTAACTTGCAATCAGAGTATCGCATGCGGATAAAGTGCAAAAGACTTGGAAATGTACTCGGACATTAGTTAACATTGGTTTGAGAGCAATGTGATTTATCTGCACAGTAAACTCGGACGAGTTTCACTGATGCGTGTCAGAGGCCTTACTCACTGGCCCTTAGTCGTCCCCCCACCCGTCATGCACACGCGGCCAAAGGCACAGCAGATTTATTGGTGATCACGGCCTGGATCAGCACCGACATCCACACTCAGATGAATGCACATTCACCGGCACCTCCAGGATCAAGCCCTTACAAGAACTTAACCCTGGAGGTGCAAGTGAATGTGCATTCAACTGTGGATGTCGGTGTTGAATCAGGCCATGATCACCAATAATCTTCAGAGCTGCATAAAGCAGCCTCTAAGGGCGCATGCGGTCCGCATATTTGAGACTCCCAATCTAAAGGGTCAACAGCACCAACCCAATCTGGTGTAGGCTACACATCTCAGCTGGTCAGACCAAAATATGCACACGAGCTCACAACAGGTGTAGGGACACAACCAAGGGAGTATGTATGTATATTCCCTTGGTCATGAAGGAGGGGGGGGGGGTGGAACTAGGAGCTTGATGTTCCACTGAAACATTATGTTTAGACTTGCAGACTAGTGTATAACACTTTTTTGTGGGCCTTTACTTTGTGTTATGATTGCTATAAAATGGAATGACATCTACCCATAGCAGCTTCATCATCGGAGGTCCCTCATACAAGAGTTCACAACGGTACTTCTGAGCAGTCACAGGTGATGGCAGATGGATGGTTATCATCTGAAGAAGGGCATCACCAGCTGGAAGCCAGCGTCTCATTACAGCCTAAGTTCACAAAGGAATACGTTACAGCATTACTAGATGTTAATGTAAAATAATTTTGTAATGTATGAACTGCAGTATTACCTTAAGTAAAGGCTTGCCTTCCTTATCTTTGTCTTCACTGTCGAGTTTAATGTCCAGCTTCTCAACCAGTTTTGCAGTCTCCTCTTTTTTGAAGTTCATGATTGCATCAAAAACCTAAAACCAGCATTTTAAAATTAAAAAGCGAGAAAGAAAAAAAATAAAACAAAAACTCTCCATACCACACAAATTTATCAGACTTTAAGAGGTTTCTTCAGCAATTCTCAGGTCAAAGTGAAGAACTTTAGTCATCATTTACAGACCATCCAAATGACATGAGTTCTAGAAGAATTTACAGCAATCAAAGCTCTAAATTGAGTGGGAAAAAAAAACAAAAAAAAAAAAAACACATCACCTTGAAAATGGGGTCCAGAATTAGTTGACTGAATGTCCTTGGTAGTTTCTTGCCATCAGCATTTGTGGCTGTCTTGCTGAATTTGCCATTAGATGGATCAAAGTATCTGCAAGTAAGAAAACATTAAGTGATCGAAAAGCTCACCAAGTCTAAAAAGTACCACTCCAGCATTTTCTATCTGGTTAAGTGGTGCTTTATATTCAAGTCCCCTACCCTTTGTCTTATACTTCCCTTCTGGCATCAGTTTTCACCAACCTCGTCTGTTGGGTAGTTTTAGTGTTGGCTGTCAGCAGCCCCAGTGTTTCATGGAGCACACATCAAGTCTATAAGAGCTTCATACTGGCTATCAGACTTCCATTGAGATCTTATGATGCAATTGCTGAATTTTAGCCAGCAGAATTTTACAGGTACAAGATTGCACCACAGGACCGGAAAAGGACAAATATGCCAGAGAACAAGTTTAAGATTAGAGACAGGGAAAAGGTTTTAAAGTTACCACTCCAGTGATTTGAGGAAGGCATTTAATTGAATCTACCTGTCACCCCATAATTTTCTCATCATGTCTTCAACTTTCTTTGCCCGATCTGCTGACGACAACTGACTTTCTCCTTTTGAGGCAAACTTAGCTACATACATCTCAGCAAATTGTTTCAGGGTAAACGCCCAGCCATGTAACCCAGAGCCAAAGCCAACAGTACCTAGAACTGGGTCAATCTAAAGAGAAACAGCCATGAAAAACTGGACAGAAGATTCAACATCTAATGTTCCACACATGTTTTTGAAGTAATGCAATATTGAACACTTACCATTATGTTTCCCATTGGTCCAGTCTCTCCTTCACCATAAGTAGAAATTATTACATTCACATTTTCAACAATGCGTTGGAAAGTCTGAAACAGCTCCTCTGGTTCTAATTGGAGCTCCAAAAGCGCACGGTCCATCTTATTCATCATCAACACAGGGCGGATACGTTCAGCAATTGCCTGACGAAGCACTGTCTCTGTTTGCACACACACTCCTAATGAGGGGGAAAACTTTTTTTTACATTTCTGTAAGGAGGAGTCTTCAGACTCAAGTTTTACAAAACCAAAGTAAACACTCACCAGAAACACAATCTACAACAACCAATGCACCATCAGTGACACGGAGAGCAGCAGTGACTTCGGAGGAAAAGTCAACATGGCCAGGTGAGTCAATTAGGTTGATTAGAAAGCCAGATCCATCTTTGCTTTGCTTGATGAAAGCCAAGTCATTTTCAGAAAGCTCATAGAAAAGAGAGATGGCACTACAGGAAATTAAGAGGTATTACATACACTGACAGCTACAGTTGTGTCAAAAAGGAAAAGATTCACTTACGTAGATTTGATGGTGATGCACCGCTCCTGCTCATCCTTACGAGTGTCAGTAAAACGAGTCTCACCAGCACGAGCACCGGCAATAATGCCAGCCTTACACACCAGTGAGTCTGTCAGAGTGGACTTTCCATGATCCACATGGGCTATGACAGACATGTTTCGGATATTTGCCTTTTTGTCCATGATGTTACGAATCTGGTCAACCGTGAAGTTCACCTAAGTAATGGTTACATTGTTAAATTAGTTATCACACGCTTTAGAGTAGACCAATTGATCAGAAAATGTCACATCAGCTCAATCCATTTTCAGATCAAGTTTAATTCAGATGTAGCCACAGAAGACATATTGAACATGCAGTTCTCATCTGCATGTATACACATCAATATGTTTCTGATTCCCATTTACGTGTGCTATGTTTGTCTATATTTGTAGGTGTTACTTTTAACTTTGATTCTAATAAAAAAGTTACTCAATTAAGTTGGTTTCATTCACTTCAAAGAAAGAACCATTTTCTGGGGCGGGCGTGGGCTGCAATTTGTAGCATGGGAGTTGGGGGGGCACAGAACACTTGGGCCTCTCCATGCTGAGGATTCCAGCCCACAGCTGCCTAGTTATACATGGCTGGGCCAAAATATGGCAGAGCCCCACGGTGTGGCAGAAATTCTCAGCATGGAGACAAATGTGGGCTCCCCATGGTGTAAATTGCAACCCACAGACCTCAGAAAATAGCACATTCATTAGAGGTGCCATTTTCTGGTGCTGTACCCAAACTCTTCCATTGACCTTGTGCTGGTGGCAATGCTGCTAACATAGGGCCTCTCCATACGCAACATGGTGTCTGCTAACAAAGAATATGGAAAATTAGCTTCAATTGTTAGTGGACACCATGTTGCGTATGGAGAGTCCCTGTGTGCCCAACATTGGAGCTCCCCCACAAGTAACCTTATTTTGGAAACTAGACCCCCCCAGAGAACCCATCTAGATGCATAGTGAGCACTTTGAACCCCAGAGTGCTTCACAAATTCATCCGTATAAAAGTTTTTTTTTCACAAATTCTCTTTGCCTACATTTTTTCATTTTCACGTGGGCAAAAAGATAAAATGCATCCTAAAATTTGTTAGGCAATTTCTCCCGAGTACACAGATACCTCATGTGTGGTTATAAACCACTGTTTAGGCGCATCGCAGGGCTCAGAAGCGAAGGAGCACCATTTCACTTTTTGAATGGAAAATTAGCTCCAAAGTCAAAGAGTGCTCCTTCCCTTTTGAGCCCTGCCATGCTCCCAAACAGTGGTTTACAACCACACATGAGGTATCAATGTACTCAGGAGAAATTGACCAACAATATTTAGGATCCATTTTATCCTGTTGCCCATGTGAAAAGGAAAGAATTGAGGCTAAAACAACATTTTTGTTAAAAAAAATTAAAATATCAATTTTTTCCTTGTTCTTGTGAAGCACCTGAAGGGTTAATCTTCTTGAATGTAGTTTTGAGTAGCTTGAGGGGTGCAGTTTTTGGAATGGTGTCACTTGTGTTTTCTGTCATGTACACCCATCAAAGGGACTTAAAATGTGATGTGGTCACTAAAAAAAAAAATGGTTTTGTAAATTAACCCAAAAAATGAAAAAAAATTGATGAACTTTGAACCCTTATAACTTCCTACAAAAAAAAAAACGAGAATTGTGCTGATGTAAAGTAGACATGTGGGAAATGTTATTAACTATTGTGTCACAACTGGTTTAGCAATAAAAATTTAAAATAACGAAATTTTCAAAATTGAGTTCACAAGTAAACGCAAAAATAATCAAGCTTCGGTAAATTTAATACTAACATGAAGCCCAATATGTCACGAAAAAAAAACAACCTCTTAATCACTAGGATCCAATGAAGCATTCCAGAGATAGTACCTCATAAAGGGACACTAGTCACAACTGACAAAAATGCCAAGGTCTTAAGGTCAAAATAGTCTGGGTCCTGAAGGGGTTAACGCCAAGTCCCTGCATCATTTTCAGCATTGCTCCCTTTGGCAGTTGAGATACATTTGTACCAGCTTTTCTTATGGAGCTGGCTGCAATTTAAAAGTCCAGAAGCCTTGTTCTGGCTATGAGATACATCAAGATCTTGTGACATTACTGATGACTTCCAGCCAGAAGATAGTGCCACAGGACTGGAGCAAAATTAGTACAAAGGTCAATACGCCAGAGGTTGTTATAAAACTAGGGGCAGGGGTATATTAAATTTAAAGCACCACTCCACAGGATCAAATTACTCAAATAAAAAAAAATTCCATGTCTTCAGCAAGAAGAACCAGTTTAATGTTTGTACACTTGAATACTTCAGGAGATGTGGTATGAGGAGACCATTTCCCTGTACAGGACATCATAGCCAAGCATACAAACTATGAAGACCTAAAAATGCAGGACCGTGGAGCCGAAAAGCCAAAAACACCCTCATACATACTTCATTTTAAGTGACATTTATTAAAGAACAGAATCAGGCTTTAATAATTATGATCCAATAATCAAGCTATTTAGATTGAAACCATTCAAAATGTTATGGCAGATTCTAAATTTGAAAAACTGCACCCAATTCATAATAATTTTAATATATAATCTACAGACTCCAACAAAACAGGCTCCAATTCGCTCTACAGCCCTGATAAGAATAAACTCACTCTAGTGTGTTTCTAACAGTTGTAATGGCTATGTGGATGGAATGATATTAACATTTCTTGAAGTGTATACTGATCCAGCACATACTTCACAGAAGGTAACAAAAGCTACATAAAGAGTGGCCATCAATCACATCATTAATACCCTAGTAACCAGATGTTACCTAGGTGTCCTCTGAATGGACATAATACTTCAGATACTGTTCAAGATGTGGAACCATGACAAAGTTTATCAACACACAGTATCTAAAGGCTGCTTGTTGAATATCAGGTTCTCCTTGGACATTGTGTAAATAACTGCACTATGCAGATATTACAAGCTGGTCAGGTGACTAAACAAGCATATATTATAACCTCCACACCGAACGATCAAGTGTTGAGCCCAAGGAGCTACCCTCACATATAGTGGAGAATCAGCACAATGCTAGCTCAGCTTATAGGCACAATGCCTCTATACAACAGTCCTCGCTAGTTAATAGGTCACCTATCAGCTAACTATCCGGCCTCCACACTGGACATGCCCAGACATCACACAGCTGGAACGTCACCAGGAAGCAGAGTCTGCACCGTCATGGCCGCTACTGTGACCCGAGGTGATCAGGAAGACACAGGAAAAAGGCGCAGGAACACAGCGCTTCCGGCTGGAGCCAGAGGCGGGAGGGCCTGAACCGCAGCCAGGGAAGGACGCCACAGGCCTCGGGTATTGTTAGGCCGGTACTTCCTGAGCGAAGAGTCACACGTCGCAAATACCGACTGGCCTCGGTAACGAGCACCCCGTACAACGACATGGCCCCAGGGCAGGGGAGCCCACTACTCACCATTTTGGCGGATGACGGTGGATTCGCTTCACGGGAGAAAAAAGCCGCAGAGGACTGTCTGCCTCACAGCAGACACACAGGCGGAAGAGAACGCTGACGTCAACAGCACGGCTCTTATAGTGCTAGCGCCGGCCCTCCCACGTGACTTACGTACGTAAGGGGGCGGAGCCAAGGGCTGATAGGCCGTTGTCTTCAGGCCACAAAGCTAGTGACGTAGTTGCTTAATGCCGCCATGTTTTTCCAATAACACGTGTCGTTTCGGTGAAGTTCCGAACAGCGACGCCTTAAGAGCTTCAATATTCATGAACTCACGGGGTTCTGATGTAGAAATGCACCATAAACCACATTTATCACCTAGTGTTTTATGTGGGGACAGAGGTAGTGCACGAGTGTGACAACTGCATAGTCACGGCTATGGGAAAGTTCATACAGATGATGGCCGCCTCTGGCAGGCAGTGAATGTATGACGCATGCGCACCAACACTTCTTTCACATTCACAATATCTGGAACCCCATGATCTTAATTCCCTGATCAGTGCAGAAGTCAGCAGTGGTCAACCAATAGTACCCTATAAACAGGGAGGGGGTCCCACACCCAGCAGCCCCACAATCTGATGATATCAGCCCTGGCAGACACCTCTGTGAAGCGCCTGGTACCAGAACTGCAGCTCAGTTTCAGTTCAGCTCCAAAGCAACTGAGTTTCAGCGTGTAATCAGAGCTGGGGTGTAGAGATGAGCCACCCCCCTAGTGTTCTAATTCGCTTCGTCGAATCTCCTCCTCCTCCCCTTTAAATAGGCATACATTAGTAAAAGTCAGTTTTAATTACAGTCAATGGCTTCTACTCTTACCAGCCCTTTGGCCTGTCAAAAGTCAATACAGCCATGGACTCCCATTGGTCACCCATAGAGACTTCCATTGGGTCTCTCATGAGGTCTCCCATCCAGCCCGTGACCTAGGCTCTCACTGCTTAGCTTTAGGTTTTTGGGAATGGTCCAGTGAGTGAAGATTTAGGGATAAGTGTGGTGAGCGGTCCTATTAAGATTTTGGGAGTGAAATTCACGGAAGCTTTGGATGGGAAAGAGAGTTCGGAGGATGTGGAGTGTAAGGTAGAACAAAAATTGGGGTTTTGGAAGTTGCGCACCCTTTCCTTTTTTGGGAAAATTTTGGTAATTAAAAGTGTCATTCTGCCTATTTTTCTGTATATCGCTTTGGTTTGTCCACCAGATGATCAGTGTTTACGGCGCCTAAATAGAATTTTGTTTGTATTTTTTTGGGGTTCTCGGATGGAACGGGCAAGGCGGGATATTGTGACTAAAAGCCTGGTTAAAGGTGGTTTGGGTTTTCCAAACCTGGAGGTTTTCTTTGGCGTAAATATGGTTCTTTTTATGTTAAAGATTTTGAGTAAGGATGATATGTCTTCTTGTATGTGTCGGTATTTGTTTGGTGTGTATATGTTAAAATTGAAATGGTGTGTGAGAGATTTACGGAAGCCGGTTGCGGGTGAGGTGCCAGTGTGGTATGTGTGGGTGTATAAGTTTTTGATGAAATTTGAATTAGGTGATGTGGATGTGCGGATGTTGGGCAATAAAAAATTAGTTTATAGAATGGTTGAGTGTAAAGAGTTGGAATGTGGTATAAATTGGGTAAGAGGGAGTGATGTAGAAAAAGTATGGAAGAAAGTGAGGATGGATGGTATGTCCAACAGACAGAGTGACATTGTGTGGCAGTCTTTGCAGGGAGTATTACCTGTTAGGGAATTTCAGAGAAATCGGGGTTTGGTGAGGAGTGAGAGTTGTCCAAGGGCTTGATGTGGTGGGCGTGAAAGTGTTTTGCATGTTTTTTGGAATTGTGGGTATGCAAGAGATGTGATTAGGAGAATGGGACCTTTGTGTAGGGAATTGACTGGTGTGAATTTTTTGACTTTTGAGTTGTTTATGTTTGGTTTGGGTGTTTGTGATGGGACGAAGGAGAGAGTGTTGTGGTTGATGTTGGCATGTGTGAAGGAAGTGTTGTGGGATGTGAGGAATGTGTATGTGTTTAAAAGATCAGAGATAGCAGTTAGGGACAGTGTTAGGATGGTTTTGGGAAAAATGTATACTTGTTTTTTGCGGGATTCAAAAAGAAATGGCGAATTTGATGCGGAGGGTATCTGGAAGACCAAAAAATGGATTGATTTTGTTGATGTTTCTTGAATTTTTAGTACTGTTTGTGTGTTTTGTTATGTTGCATTTTTACATTAACGATTGAGATTTCCCAATGATGATGGGACAGCAAGTTAGAAATGCTGTTTTTGGTTTGAAGTTTTTTAGTCTTGTTTTTTTTGTATGACTCAAAACTTCCCCATCTGAGGGAAGGAAAAAAAAAAAAAAAAAAGTTGCTTAATGCCGCCATGTTTTTCCAATAACACGTGTCGTTTCGGTGAAGTTCCGAACAGCGACGCCTTAAGAGCTTCAATATTCATGAACTCACGGGGTTCTGATGTAGAAATGCACCATAAACCACATTTATCACCTAGTGTTTTATGTGGGGACAGAGGTAGTGCACGAGTGTGACAACTGCATAGTCACGGCTATGGGAAAGTTCATACAGATGATGGCCGCCTCTGGCAGGCAGTGAATGTATGACGCATGCGCACCAACACTTCTTTCACATTCACAATATCTGGAACCCCATGATCCTAATTCCCTGATCAGTGCAGAAGTCAGCAGTAGTCAACCAATAATACCCTATAAACAGGGAGGGGGTCCCACACCCAGCAGCCCCACAATCTGATGATATCAGCCCTGGCAGACACCTCTGTGAAGCGCCTGGTACCAGAACAGCAGCTCAGTTTCAGTTCAGCTCCAAAGCAACTGAGTTTCAGCGTGTAATCAGAGCTGGGGTGTAGAGATGAGCCACCCCCCTAGTGTTCTAATTCGCTTCGTCGAATCTCCTCCTCCTCCTCCCTTTAAATAGGCATACATTAGTAAAAGTCAGTTTTAATTACAGTCAATGGCTTCTACTCTTACCAGCCCTTTGGCCTGTCAAAAGTCAATGTAGCCATGGTCTCCCATAGAGACTTCCATTGGGTCTCTCATGAGATCTCCCATCCAGCCCGTGACCAAGGCTCTCACTGCTTAGCTTCAAGAGTCTGTCAAGGGCATGCACAATGGGTTTACAATGTCTGCTGACATGCTGGCTTCCCATCTGTGGGACTTTTGTATAGGCATACATTAGTAAAAGTCAGTTTTAATTACAGTCAATGGCTTCTACTCTTACTAGCCCTTTGGCCTGTCAAAAGGCAATGTAGTCATGGACTCCCATTGAGTCTCCCATAGAGACTTCCATTGGGTCCCTCATGAGGTCTCCCATCCAGCCCGTGACCAAGGCTCCCACTGTTTAGCTTCAAGAGTCTGTCAAGGGCATGCACAATGGGTTTAAAAGGGCTGCTGACATGCTGGCTTCCCATCTGTGGGACTTTTGTATAGGCATACATTAGTAAAAGTCATTTTTAATTACAGTAAATGGCTTCTACTTTTTCCAGCCCTTTGGCCTGTCAAAAGTCAATGCAGCCATGGCCCTCCCTTGGTTCCCCCAAAAGAGATTCCTTTTTCTCCATGGGGTTTTTCCCATCCAAGCCCGTGACCAAGGCTCTCACCCCTTAGCTTAAAGAGCTGTAAAGGGGGCATGCACAAGGGGGTTTACAATGTCTGCTGACATGCTGGCTTCCCATTTGGGGGAATTTTTTGAAAGGCAACATTAGTAAAAGTAAGTTTTAATTACAGCAATGGCTTTTTAACCCTTCCCACCCCTTTGGGCCTTTCCCAAAAGTCAATGAGGCCCCTTTGGTTCCTTTCCCAAAAATTTCCCCATGGGTCTCTCATGGGGTCCCCATCCAGCCCTGACCAAGGCCTAAATGCTTATTTAAGAGCTGTCAAGGCATGCACAATGGGTTTACAATGCCCGGGCTGCCCATGTGGTTCCTTCCCATTTGTGGGACTTTTGTATAGGCATACTTAGAAAAAAGCCCATTTTAAAATTACAGCAATGGCTTTTACTTTTACACCCTTTGGCCTGTCAAAAGTCAATGCAGCCAGGACTCCCATTGAGTTTCCCCATTGGGTCACCCATAGAGATTTCCTTTGGGTCTCTCATGGGGTTCTCCCACCCAGCCCGTGACCAAGGCTCTCACTGCTTAGTTCAAGGCTGCAAGGGCATGCACAAGGGGTTTTTTCAATGTCTGCTGACATGCTGGCTCCCATCTTTGGGGGGGGGACTTTTGAAAAGGGCATACTTTAAGAAAATAAAGTTTTAATTCAGTAAAGGGCTTCTACTCTTACACCCCTTTGGCCTGTAAAAAGTAAAAAGAAACCCGGGGGGACCCCCATTGGTTCCCTTTTCCCCATGAGACTTCCTTTGGGTTCTCATGAGTCTCCCACCAGCCCGTGCCCAAAGGCTTTTCACTCTTATTTCAAAGTTGTCAAGGGCATGCACAAGGGTTTAAAATTTCGGGCTGACATGCCCCTTCCCATCTGGGGGACTTTTGTATAGGCATACATTAGTAAAAGTCATTTTTAATTTCAGTCAATGGCTTCTACTCTTCCCGCCCTTTGGCCTTTCAAAAGTCAATGAAGCCAGGTCTTTGGCCCAAGAGATTCCTTTGGGTTTCTTCATAAAGGTCCCCCATCCCCCCTCCCAGCCTTGCCCCCAAAATTTTTGCGGGGCCAAATTTATAAGGGCCTTTGCTAAATTCCTCGGGGGCCCTTTTTCCCTTAAAAAAAGATTTTTCCAAGGGTTCCCCTTTTTCCATTATTAAAACAAGTCCATTTCCCCCATTTTTTTTTTTAAAAGGGGTCCCCTTTCCCCCCAAAGACGGGACCCCTGAGCCTTAAAGACGTAAAGGGGCAGGCAAATGTTTTAAATTTTCCCTTTTTCCCTCTTTTTGTATACATAAAATTTTAAAAATTCAACCTGGCTCATCTTACTGTTTTTTCCTTTTTAAAAATTTCAAGCGACCAGGCCCCCAATTAGCCCCTTGGCCCCCCCTGCTTCCTTGGTTTTGGGGCTTTTCCCCCCTTGCCAATTATTCCCAAGATCCGGGGCTAAAATGGGTTTAAAATTTTCCTGTCTCTCCACGGTACTTATGCTAAAAAATGTTTTAAAAAGTCAATCTTTTTTTATAATTTTTAAAAGTCAATCCCTCCCCCCCTTGGTTTCCTTGGCCCCCATGGGCCCCTTTGGCTAAAGGGCCCCCGGCCCAACCCCTGCCCATTCCGGGCTTATTAAAGAGTTTGTAAAGGCAGCAAAAAGGGTTTTAAAGGTGTTTACTTCCAGGATTTATTTGGCCTTGGGTTTTTTAAATTTAAATGGCTTCTTTTTAATTTGGCCCTTTAATTCCCCCAAAATATGTTCCTTTCCCCAGGCCCCCATCCACCCTCCCAAGCCCCTGCTTTTTAAGATTGTCAAGGGCTGCCAAGGGTTTTTCAAGTCTCTAAATCTCAACCCGGGGCCTTTTTCATCTTGGGTTCATTTTTAATTTCAGAAAAGGGGTTTTCTTTTCCCCCTTTTGGGCCCTTAAAAATCTTGACCAAGGCCCCAAAAATTTATCCCTTTGTGCCTTTTCTCATGGGGCCCCTCCACCCCCCCCAAAGGCCCCCAATTGTTAGTTAAAAATTGTAAAGGGAAGAAAATGGGTTTCATGTTTTTCTGCCCCCACTGGGGTTTTGTTGGGCAAATTAAAAAAAAAGTCATTTTTACATCATGTTTTATCTTCTCCCCCTTTGGGTTTTAAAAAGCCAATGAACAGGTCCTTAATTTCCCCATTGGGCCCCCTAAATTTCCTTTGGGCCCTTTTGGGTTCCCCCAAATCCCCCCCAGCCAACTCCCGCTTAGTTTAAAATTTCGGGGGTCACAAGGGGTTTAAAAAGGGTGCTCATGCTCCCCACTATTTTTGTTTGGTACTTTAAAAAGTCATTTTTAATTACAGTCAAGGCTTCATTTCCACCCTTTTTGGCCCTTTAAAAGGTCAAGGGCCCTGGCCCCCCAATTGGGTTTTTCCCCAAGGCCCATTGGGTTTCTGCCACCCGGGCCGGACCAACTCTCACCTTAGCTTCAAATTGGTCAAGGCATCCCAAAATGGTTTTAAAGGGCTCTAATGGGCTTAAAATTGAGTTTTTAAAAAGGTCTTAAAAACCTTTTTATTACGCAATGGCCTACTCTTCCCCCTTTGGCCCGTCAAAGGCAATGCATGGCCCCCAAAGGGGTTTCCCAAGGCTTTTTTCCAGGGGTTTTCCCCCCACTCCCCTGGCCCTTTGTTAGTTTTAAAAACTTAAGTCAAAATTTTAAATGTCGTAATGCTGTTTTTCCCCTTTGGTTTTGTAAGGAAATTAAATGGTTTTTTTAATTAAGAAATGGTCTCTTTTAACCCCCCTTTTGGCCTGAAAAAGGTCTCCCCCTGCCCCCTTTAGTTTCCCTTGGGCCCCCAAGGATTTCCTTTGGTTTCAGGTTCCCCAACCCCCTTCCAAAAAGGCCCCACTTTAGTTAAAGTCTTAAATCACAAGGGGTTTTAAAATTTGGCCTGCGGGTTTCCCAACGGGGATTTTGTTGGGCCATTGGAAAAATATTTTTTAATTGTCTTTTCTATTTTCCACCCGGCCTGAAAAGAAATGCACAAGGCCCCCTTTGGACCCCGGGGGAAATTCCTTGCTTCATGGGTTTTATAGCCGTCCCAATTCTAAATCCCTTATTTTAAAGTTTTAAGGCATGCAAAGGGGTTCAATGGCGTCCCTTTGGGGTTTCCCCATTGGGGATTTTTGAACCCATTGAAAAATGGGTTAAAATTCTTTCAATGGCTTCCCTCCAGTTTTGGGCCCTGTAAAAAGAAATGCACCATGGTAAACCCTTTGGTCCCCCATAAGATTTCCCAAAAGGGGTTTCAGGGGTTTCCCCCACCCAACCCAAAAACCAAGGGTCCAGCTTATTAAAACTGTAAAGGGCACCAAAATGGGTTTCAAGTCTCTCCAGCAGGTTTCCCCTTTGGGGGATTTTTGAAGGCTACTTAAAAAAGCCCCTTAAAAATTCCAAGGTTTAAATCCCCGTTTTGGTTTTTTAAAAATCTGACCATGGCCCCATTAGACCCTTGGTTTAATTAAACCCCCAAAGGGGCTTTTGGGTTTCCCCCCCAAACCCAAAACCCAAGGGCCCCAATTTGCTTCAAATTGCGGGGACCAAGGGTTTACAATGCGGGCCCCTTTCGGTTTCCCCATCTGGGGGGCTTTTGAAGGCAAAATTAAAAAGCATTTTTAAAATTCAGCGGGCTTTCCCTTTAACCCTTTTGGCCCTGTAAAAGCCCCAATCAAAGGCTCCCTTAGCCCTTTTGGGCCCCAAATAAGACCCATTGGGTCCCCTGGGTTCCCATCCCCCCCTTGCCCAAGGCTCCCCTCCAAGCTTAAAGGATCTTTTAAATTTTGCACCCCAAAAGGGTTAAAATTTGTGACATCCTGGTTTCCATTTGGGGGATTTTTGTTCCTACTTTTAAAAAAAAGTCTTTTTTTCATCAAGGGCTTCAACCCCTTAACCATTTGGCCCCAAAATTGGTCCCCTAAAATTCCCCAGGGGCCCCTTCCCCCCATTTTTCCCTCAAAAAGTTCCCCCCCCCCCTGCCAAAGGGCCCTTCCCAAGCTTATCAAGATCTTTTAAAGGGGAACAAATTTACTTTTCTGCTGCAGTGGTTTTCCCATTTTGGGAACTTTTGTTTTAAAAAACTTTAGTAAAAGTCTTTTTTTAACGTAAATTGGTTTCTTTTTCAAGCATTTGGCCGGGCCCCAAATGACCCATCCCCCCCATGGTTCCCCTTTGGGTCCCCCCTAGTATTTCCTTTGGGTTCCCGGGGGTTTTCCCACACCCCTAAACCAAGGCCCCCTTTGTTTCCCAAATTGTAAAGGGGCATGCACAAGGGGGTTTACAATGCTGCTGACATGCGGGTTTCCCATCTTGGGATTTTTGAATAGGCTTACATTAGTAAAAGTAATTTTTAAATTTTACAGCCCCAATGGCTTCTACTCTTACCACCCTTTGGCCTTTCAAAAGTCAATGAGCCAATGGTCCCCAAGAGATTCCCCTTTGGGTCTCCATGAGGGTCCCCCACCCAAACCCTGCCCAAAGGGCTCTAAACTGTTTAGCTTCAAAATTTGTAAAGGGCATGCAAAATGGGTTTACAAGGGCTGCTGACATGCGGGTTTCCCCATTTTGGTGGGACTTTTGAAATAGGCATACATTAGTAAAAGTCATTTTTAAATTACCCCCCAAATGGCTTTTACTCTTCCCAGCCCTTTGGCCTGTCAAAAGTAAATTTGAAAGCCATGGACTCCCATTGAGTTTCCCAAATTGGGTCACCCATAGAGACTTCCTTTGGGGCCCCTTTTAGGTTTCCCCCACCCACCGTGCCCAAAGGCTCTCACTGTTTAAATTCAAAAATCTGTAAAAGGGCATGCACAATGGGTTTAAAATGTCTGCTGACTGCTGTTTCCCATTTTTGGGATTTTGTATAGGCATACATTATAAAATTTTTTTAAATTACAGTCAATGGTTTCTACTTTACACCCCTTTTGGGCCCCTGTAAAAAGTAAATGCACCAGGACCCCCATTGGGGATTCCTTTGGGTAACCCATAAGACTCCATTGGCCCTTCATGATTTCTCCCATCACCCCGTGCCCAAGGCTCCCCCACCTTAGTTTAGAGCTGCCCGGGGAAAGAAACAAGGGGTTTACAATGCTCCATGGGGCCTTCCCATCGGGGGATTTTGTATAGGCATACATTAGTAAAAGTCTTTTTTAAATTACACCCCAAGGGCTTCTCCCCTTTTCCCACCCCTTTGGGCCCTTTAAAAATTCAATGCAGCCAGGGACCCTTTGGGCCCCCCCAAAAGAGATTCCCATTGGCCCTCTCATGAGGTCTCCCACCGGGCCCCTTTTTTTAAATTGGGGAAAAATGAAAGGTTTTATTCGTCTCCCTTTTCCCACTTATTTGGGCCTTGAAAAAGTCTTTTTCGCGGGCCTTTTAACCCTTTTGGTTTCCCAAAAAAAAGAATTCCCAAGGGTTCCCTTTGGTCCCCTTTTCCCACCCCCGCCCAGCTTCCGCTTATTTTCAAGAGTCTGTCAAGGGGCAAAAAGGGTTTACAAGCTGTGAAATGCTTTTCCCTTGGGGACTTTTGTATGGCATACTTTTAGAAAGTTTTTTTTAAAAAAAGAAAGGGCTCTCTTTACCCCCCTTTGCCTAAAAAGTCAATGAGCCATCCCCTTTTGGTTCCTTTGGGGTTCAAAAAAGGGCCCCCCCTTTTCCCCCCACCCTGCCCAAGGGCTCTCACTCTTACTTCAAGATCGGGTAAAGGGGAAAATCCAAAGGGGTTTAATGTTTTGACATCGGGTTTCCCCACTGGGGGAATTTTTGAAAGGGCATACATTAAAAATCTTTTTAATTCAGCCCAATGGCTTCTTTTAACACCCCTTTTGGCCGTCAAAAGCAATGACCCAAATTTGGGGCCCCATGGTTCCTTGGGTCCTCATGGGGTTCCCCCAACCAGCCCGCCCAAGCTCTCACTCTTTTTTTAAATTAAAAAAAGGAAATGCAAAAAGGGTTTAAAAGGGCGCTGAATCTGCCTTCCCATCTGGGGACTTTTGTATAGGCTCATAAAAAGCAGTTAATACGAATGGCTCTTCTACACTTTGGCTGTCAAGCAATGAGCTGACTCCATGAGATCCCATGTCTCTAGGTCTCCTCACCTGACCAAGGCCTACGCTTAGCTCAGATGTCAGGATGCACAAGTTTACAGCTGTGAATGTTCCTCTTGACTTTGTAAGTCTTAAGCAGTTAATACAGTCAATGCTTCTCTTACCAGCCTTTGCCTGTCAAAGCAATGGCCATGGCCAAATCCTGTCTCAAGCTCCATCACGACAGCTACTGCTTAGCTTCAAAGTCGTAAGCAGCACAATGGGTTTCAATCGCTGACGCTGGTTCCCTCTGTGGACTTTTGTATAGGCATATTGTAAATCATTAATACAGTCAATGCTTCTATTTCAGCCTTTGCCTTCAAACAATGCAGCATGACTCCATTGTCCATAACTTCCATTGGTCTCATGAGTCCCCTCAGCCTGCCAAGCTCTCACTGCTACTAAAGTTCAGGCAGCACAGTTACAATGCTGTGCATGCGCTTCATCTGTGACTTTGTAAGGTACATTATAAGCGTTTATTACGTCAAGGCTTCTACTTACCACCTTGGCGTCAAGCAATGACCATGTCCTAGATTCTGGTCTCTCCCCATCGCCGCAAGGCTCTACGCTTACTCAAGAGTTGTCAAGCAAAATGTTTACAATGTGCTGAATGCGTTCATCTGTGGACTTGTATAGGCAACATTAGTAAAAGTCTTAATTAAGTCAATGGCTTCTCTCTTACCTTTGCCTGTAAAGCAATGAGCTGCTCATGGGTCCCATGTTTCTCATGCCATCACAAGGCTTCAGCTTAGCTTCAAGAGTGCAAGGCATGCACAGTTTACAATGGCTGACTGCGTCCTCTGGGACTTTTTATAGGCTACATAAAGAGTTAATTACGTCATGGCTCTCTTTACCTTGGCTGTCAAAAGTCTGACCAGCCGAACCCAGGTCCCCAAGAATCCATTGCCTCATAGTCTCCATCACCGACCAGGCTCTCATGCTACTTCAGTGTCAGGATGCAAGTTTACAATGCTGCTGACTGCGCTCATCTGGGTTTGTATAGCATACTTAGTAAAGTCGTTTTAATAGTCATGCTTCACTTACACTGCCTGTCAAATACAATGGCCCATGAATCATTGCTTCAGGTCCCACCACGACCAAGCTTCAGCTTAGCTCAGTTGTCAAGCAGCACAATGTTACAATGTCTGTGCATTGCTCCATCTTGGACTTGTATAGCATATTATAAAAGTCAGTTATCGTCAGCTCTACTCGCTGCCGTCAAATAATGCGCATAATGTCCCATAGATCCATTGTCTCATGAGGCTCCATCCGCCACCAAGGCCTCATTAGCTTCAGATGTCAAGGCAGCAAGTTACAGCTGTGAATGGGTTCACTGGGGACTTTGATAGCAATATAAGTCGTTAATACAGTCAAGCTTCTACTCTACCCCTTGGCCTCAACATGCGCGGACTCCAGGTCCAAGATTCCTGTCTCTCATGAGGTCTCATCCAGCGGACAGCCTCATCTACTTAAGAGTTCAGCAGCAAGTTTACAATCTGCGACACGGCTTCCTGGGGACTTTGTATAGGCTCTAGTAAAAGTATTAATTCATATGGCTCTACTTTACCACCTTGCGTCAAAGTCAATGCGCAGGACCATGATTCCATTGTCCAGTCCCCATCCACCTGACCAAGGCTCATGCTAGCTAGATGTCAAGGCATGCAATGGTTAAGCTGCTGATGTGTTCATCTGTGGACTTGTATAGGCATACTAGTAAAACAGTTAATTACAGTCATGCTTCTACTTACCCCTTTGCTGTCAAGTCATGAGCCAGGCCCATGAGTTCCCATTGTCGTCTCATAGCCTGACCAGCTTCCTGCTTCTAGATCTTCAGGCAATGTTACAATCTCATCGGCTTCCATGTGGATTGTGGCACTTAGTAAAAGTCATTTAAAGCAATGCTCTACTTTACAGCCCTTGGCGTAAACAATGAGCATGATCCATGGTCATAAGATTCCATGTCTCTCATGGGCTCATCCACCCGACCAAGCTCGCTTAGTAAGCTGTCAGCATGCACAATGTTTACAAGGCTCGATGCTCATTGTGGACTTGTAGGCATACATTAGTAAAAGCAGTTTAATTCAGCAAGGTCTACTCTTCACCTGCTGTCAAACAGACATGTCCCAATGAATTCTTGTTCCTCTCACCGGACAAGCTTCACGCTTACTCAGAGTGTCAGCACACATGTTACAATGCTGACAGCTGGCTTCCCACGTGGACTTTATAGGCATACATAATGTTTATTACAGTCAATGGCTACTTTACCAGCCCTTTGGCCTCAAAGTCATGTATGTCCCAGAATTCATTGTCTCTATAGCTACACACTATACTTCAGTCTGTCAAGGGCATCACAATGTTTAAAGCTGCTATCTGCTTCATCGTGGGACTTTTAGGCATCATATAAGCATTAATTCGTAATGCTTCTACTTTACAGCCCTTGGCTGTCAAAATCATGCCCGGACTCATGGGTCCCCAAAGACTTCCATGTCTTCATAGCTCCTCCACCCGGACCAGGCTACTGCTACTTCAGTGTCAAGCAGCACAGGTTTACAAGCTGCTGACATCTGCTCATTGTGGGATTTTAGGCAATAGTAAGTCGTTTTACAGCAATGCTCTACTTAACTTGGCCTTCAAAATCATGAGCATGGCTCCCATGACATGCTCTGAGTCCCCATCAGCCTGACCAGCTCCATTTACTCAAAGTGTCAAGCAACAATGTTACAATCTGTGATCTGGCTTCATCTGTGATTTTGTTAAACTTAGTAAAATCGTTATTACATCATGGCTCTACTACACCCTTTGCCTGTCAAAACATGCAGCCATGGATCCATGGTCCCCAGGTTCATGGTCCTCATGAGGCTCCCTCCAGCCGACAGGCTCCACTGCTAGCTAGAGTTGTCAGGCCAGGTTTACATTCTGCTGACATGCGGCTCCATCTGGGGATTTTGTATAGCATTTATAAAAGTCAGTTAATTACAGCATGCTTCTACTCTACACTTTGCTGTCAAAATCAATGCAGCCGGACTCCATTGAGATTCCATGGTCCAAAGATTCCATTGTCTCATAGGTCTCCCATCCCGGACAGGCTCATGCTTAGCTTCAAGACTGTAGCAGCACAAGTTCAATGCTGCTACATGCTTCATTTGGACTTTTGTAGGCTACATTAGTAAAAGTATTTAATACTCAGCTTATCTTACACCTTGCCTGTCAAAAATGAGCTGGCTCCCATGATCCCATCTCTATGAGGTTCCCACCACCGACAAGCTCTATGCTTACTTGATTGTAGCACATGTTAAGTGCTCTCTCTCCCTTTTTTTTTTTTTTTTTTTTTTTTTTTTTTTTTTTTTTTTTTTTTTTTTTTTTTTTTTTTTTTTTTTTTTTTTTTTTTTTTTTTTTTTTTTTTTTTTTTTTTTTTTTTTTTTTTTTTTTTTTTTTTTTTTTTTTTTTTTTTTTTTTTTTTTTTTTTTTTTTTTTTTTTTTTTTTTTTTTTTTTTTTTTTTTTTTTTTTTTTTTTTTTTTTTTTTTTTTTTTTTTTTTTTTTTTTTTTTTTTTTTTTTTTTTTTTTTTTTTTTTTTTTTTTTTTTTTTTTTTTTTTTTTTTTTTTTTTTTTTTTTTTTTTTTTTTTTTTTTTTTTTTTTTTTTTTTTTTTTTTTTTTTTTTTTTTTTTTTTTTTTTTTTTTTTTTTTTTTTTTTTTTTTTTTTTTTTTTTTTTTTTTTTTTTTTTTTTTTTTTTTTTTTTTTTTTTTTTTTTTTTTTTTTTTTTTTTTTTTTTTTTTTTTTTTTTTTTTTTTTTTTTTTTTTTTTTTTTTTTTTTTTTTTTTTTTTTTTTTTTTTTTTTTTTTTTTTTTTTTTTTTTTTTTTTTTTTTTTTTTTTTTTTTTTTTTTTTTTTTTTTTTTTTTTTTTTTTTTTTTTTTTTTTTTTTTTTTTTTTTTTTTTTTTTTTTTTTTTTTTTTTTTTTTTTTTTTTTTTTTTTTTTTTTTTTTTTTTTTTTTTTTTTTTTTTTTTTTTTTTTTTTTTTTTTTTTTTTTTTTTTTTTTTTTTTTTTTTTTTTTTTTTTTTTTTTTTTTTTTTTTTTTTTTTTTTTTTTTTTTTTTTTTTTTTTTTTTTTTTTTTTTTTTTTTTTTTTTTTTTTTTTTTTTTTTTTTTTTTTTTTTTTTTTTTTTTTTTTTTTTTTTTTTTTTTTTTTTTTTTTTTTTTTTTTTTTTTTTTTTTTTTTTTTTTTTTTTTTTTTTTTTTTTTTTTTTTTTTTTTTTTTTTTTTTTTTTTTTTTTTTTTTTTTTTTTTTTTTTTTTTTTTTTTTTTTTTTTTTTTTTTTTTTTTTTTTTTTTTTTTTTTTTTTTTTTTTTTTTTTTTTTTTTTTTTTTTTTTTTTTTTTTTTTTTTTTTTTTTTTTTTTTTTTTTTTTTTTTTTTTTTTTTTTTTTTTTTTTTTTTTTTTTTTTTTTTTTTTTTTTTTTTTTTTTTTTTTTTTTTTTTTTTTTTTTTTTTTTTTTTTTTTTTTTTTTTTTTTTTTTTTTTTTTTTTTTTTTTTTTTTTTTTTTTTTTTTTTTTTTTTTTTTTTTTTTTTTTTTTTTTTTTTTTTTTTTTTTTTTTTTTTTTTTTTTTTTTTTTTTTTTTTTTTTTTTTTTTTTTTTTTTTTTTTTTTTTTTTTTTTTTTTTTTTTTTTTTTTTTTTTTTTTTTTTTTTTTTTTTTTTTTTTCCAGCCGTGACCAAGTTTACTGCTTCCTTCAAGAGTTTTGTCAAGGGCATACAAAAGGTTTACAATGGCTGTCTACATCAGGCTTCCCATTGGACTTTTGTCATGTCAACATTAGTAAAAGTCAGTCCATACTCATTGATGGCTTCTACTCTTCACCTTAGGCCTGTCAAAGGGTCTAATGAGGCCATGCACTGCCCATGAGACCCATTGGGTCACCTTTAGAGCTTCATTGGACTCTCATGAGGTCTCCACCAATCGGTTACCAAGCTGCTCACTGCTTAGCTTCAAGAGTCTGTCAAGGGCATGCACAATGGGTTTACAAGGTCTGCTACATGCTGGCTTCCCATCTTGGACTTTGTATAGGCATACATTAGTAAAAGTCAGTTAAATACAGTCAATGGCTTTACCTTACCAGCCCTTTGGCCTGTCAAAAGTCAATGCAGCCATGGCTCCCATGAGATTCCCATTGGGTCACCCATACGACTTCCATTGGGTCTCTATGAGGTCTCCCATCCCTGACAAGGCTTCACGCTTAGCTTCAAGATCTGTCAAGTGCAGCACAATGGGTTTACAATGTCTGCTGACAGCTGGCTTCCATCTGGACTTTTGTAAGCATACATTAGTAAAAGTCAGTTTTAATTACGTCATGGCTTCACTCTTACCAGCCCTTTGCTGTCAAAAGTCAATGCAGCCAGGACTCCCATTGAGATTCATTGGGTCACCCATAACGATTCCATTGGGTTCCAGAGGTCTCCCACCATCCTGACCAAGGCTCTCACTGTAGCTTCAAGAGTCTGTCAGGGCATGCACAAGGGTTTACAATGGCTCTGACATGCGACTTCCACTGTGGGACTTTTGTATAGGCATACATTAGTAAAAGTCATTTTAATTACAGTCAATGGCTTCTACCTTATAGCCCTTGCCTGTCAAAAGTCAATGCAGCCATGGACTCCCATTGGGTACCCATAGAGACTTCCTTTGGTCCTCATGAGGTCTCCCATCCAGCCCTGACCAAGGCTCTCATGTTAGCTTCAAGAGTTTGTCAAGGGCATGCACAAGGATTTACAAGGCTGCTGACATGCTGGCTTCCATCTGTGGGACTTTGTTAGGCATAAATTAGTAAAGTCAGTTTTATTACAGTCAATGGCGTCTACTCTTACCAGCCCTTTGGCCTGTCAAAAGTCAATGTAGCAATGGCTCCCATGAGATTCCCATTGTGTCTCTCATGAGGTCTCCATCCAGCCAGACAAGGCTCCACTGCTTAGCTTCAAGAGTCTGTCAAGGGCATGCACAATGGGTTTACAATGTCTGCTGACATGCTGGCTTCCCATCTGTGGGACTTTTGTATAGGCATACATTAGTAAAAGTCAGTTTTAATTACAGTCAATGGCTTCTACTCTTACTAGCCCTTTGTGCCTGTCAAAAAGTCAATGTAGCCACGGACTCCCATTGAGATTCCCATTGGGTCACCCATAGAGACTTCCATTGGGTCTCTCATGAGGTCTCCCATCTAGCCTGTGATCAAGGCTCTCACTGCTTAGCTCAAGAGACTGTCAAGGCATGCACAATGGGTTTACAATGTCTGCTGACATGCTGGCTTCCCATCTGTGGGACTTTTGTATAGGCATACATTAGTAAAAGTCAGTTTTAATTACAGTCAATGGCTTCTACACTTACCAGCCCTTTGGCCTGTCAAAAGTCAATGTAGCCATGGTCTCCCAATGAGATTCCCATTGCGTCTCTCATGAGGTCTCCCATCCAGCCCGTGACCAAGGCTCTCACTGCTTAGCTTTAAGAGTCTGTCAAGTGCAGCACAATGGGTTTACAATGTCTGCTGACATGCTGGCTTCCCATCTGTGGGACTTTTGTATAGGCATACATTAGTAAAAGTCAGTTTAATTACAGTCAATGGCTTCTACTCTTACAGCCCTTTGGCCTGTCAAAAGTCAATGCAGCCATGGACTCCCATTGAGATTCCCTTTGGGTCACCCATAGAGACTTCCATTGGGTCTCTCATGAGGTCTCCCATCCAGCCCGTGACCAAGGCTCTCACTGCCTAGCTTCAGGAGTCTGTCAAGGGCATGCACAATGGGTTTACAACGTCTGCTGACATGCTGGCTTCCCATCTGTGGGACTTTTGTATAGGCATACATTAGTAAAAGTCAGTTTTAATTACAGTCAATGGCTTCTACTCTTACTAGCCCTTTGGCCTGTCAAAAGTCAATGCAGCCATGGACTCCCATTTGGGTCACCCATAGAGACTTCCATTGGGTCTCTCATGAGGTCTCCCATACAGCCCGTGACCAAGGCTCTCACTGCTTAGCTTCAAGAGTCTGTCAAGGGCATGCACAATGGGTTTACAATGTCTGCTGACATGCTGGCTTCCCATCTGTGGGACTTTTGTATAGGCATACATTAGTAGAAGTCAGTTTTAATTACAGTCAATGGCTTCTACTCTTACTAGCCCTTTGGCCTGTCAAAAGTCAATGCAGCCATGGACTCCCATTGAGATTCCCATTCGGTCACCCATAGAGACTTCCATTGGGTCTCTCATGAGGTCTCCCATCAAGCCCGTGACCAAGGCTCTCACTGCTTAGCTTCAAGAGTCTGTCAAGGGCATGCACAATGGGTTTACAATGGCTGCTGACAATGCTGACTTACCCATCTGTGGGACTTTTGTATAGGCATACATTAGTAAACGTCAGTTTTAATTACAGTCAATGGCTTCTCTTTTACCAGCCCTTTGGCCTGTCAAAAGTCAATGATAGCCATGGTCCCCCAATGAGATTCCCATTGTGTCTCTCATGAGGTCTCCATCCAGCCCATGACCAAGGCTCTCACTGCTTAGCTTCAAGAGTCTGTCAAGGCATGCACAATGGGTTTACAATGTCTGCTGACATGCTGGCTTCCCATCTGTGGGACTTTTGTATAGGCATACATTAGTAAAAGTCAGTTTTAAATTACAGTCAATGGCTTCTACACTTACTAGCCCTTTGGCCTGTCAAAAGTCAATGCAGCCATGGACTCCCATTGAGATTCCCATTGGGTCTCCCATAGGGTCTCTCATGAGGTCTCCCATCCAGCCCGTGACCAAGGCTCTCACTGCTTAGCTTCAAGAGATTGTCAAGGGCATGCACAATGGATTTACAATGGCTGCTGACATGCTGGCTTCCCATCTGTGGGACTTTTGTATAGGCATACATTAGTAAAAGTCAGTTTTAATTACAGTCAATGGCTTCTACTCTTACCAGCCCTTTGGCCTGTCAAAAGTCAATGAGCCATGGTCTCCCAATGTCAGATTCCATTGTGTCTCTCATGAGGTCTCCCATCCAGGCCCATGACCAAGGCTCTCACTGCTTAGCTTCAAGAGTCTGTCAAGGGCATGCACAATAGGTTTACAATGTCTGCTGACATGCTGGCTTCCCATCTGTGGACTTTTGTATAGGCATACATTAGTAAAGTCAGTTTTAATTACAGTCAATGGCTTCTACTTTACTAGCCCTTTGGCCTGTCAAAAGTCAATGCAGCATGGACTCCCATTGAGATTCCCATGGGTCACCCATAGAGACTTCCATTGGGTCTCTCATGAGGTCTCCCATCCAGCCCGTGACCAAGGCTCTCACTGCTTAGCTTCAAGAGTCTGTCAAGGGCATGCACAATGGGTTTACAATGTCTGCTGACATGCTGGCTTCCCATCTGTGGGACTTTTGTATAGGCATACATTAGTAAAAGTCAGTTTTAATTACAGTCAATGGCTTCTACTCTTACTAGCCCTTTGCCTGTCAAAAGCAATGCAGCCATGGACTCCCATTGGTCTCCCATTGGACTTCCATTGGGTCTCTCATGAGGTCTCCCATCCAGCCCGTGACCAAGGCTCTCACTGCTTAGCTTCAAGAGTTTGTCAAGGGCATGCACAAGGGTTTACAATGTCTGCTGACATGCTGGCTTCCCATCTGTGGGACTTTTGTATAGGCATACATTAGTAAAAGTCAGTTTTAAATTACAGTCAATGGCTTCTACACTTACCAGCCCTTGGCCTGTCAAAAGTCAATGCAGCCATGGACTCCCATTGAGATTCCCATTGGTCCCATAGACTCCCATGGGTCTCCATCCAGCCCGTGACCAAGGCTCTCACTGCTTAGCTTCAAGAGTCTGTCAAGTGCACGCACAATGGGTTTACAATGTCTGCTGACATGCTGGCTTCCCATCTGTGGGACTTTTGTATAGGCATACATTAGTAAAAGTCAGTTTTAATTACAGTCAATGGCTTCTACTCTTACCAGCCCTTTGGCCTGTCAAAAGTCAATGTAGCCATGGTCTCCCAATGAGATTCCCATTGTTTCTCTCATGAGGTCTCCCATCCAGGCCATGACCAAGGCTCTCACTGCTTAGCTTCAAGAGTCTGTCAAGGGCATGCACAATAGGTTTACAATGTCTGCTGACATGCTGGCTTCCCATCTGTGGGACTTTTGTATAGGCATACATTAGTAAAAGTCAGTTTTAATTACAGTCAATGGCTTCTACTATTACTAGCCCTTTGGCCTGTCAAAAGTCAATGCAGCCATGGACTCCCATTGAGATTCCCATGGGGTCACCCATAGAGACTTCCATTGGGTCTCTCATGAGGTCTCCCATCCAGCCCGAGACCAAGGCTCACACTGCTTAGCTTCAAGAGTCTGTCAAGGGCATGCACAATGGGTTTACAATGTCTGCTGACATGCTGGCTTCCCATCTGTGGGACTTTTGTATAGGCATACATTAGTAAAAGTCAGTTTTAATTACAGTCAATGGCTTCTACTCTTACCAGCCCTTTGGCCTGTCAAAAGTCAATGTAGCCATGGTCTCCCAATGAGATTCCCATTGTGTCTCTCATGAGGTCTCCCAACCAGCCCATGACCAAGGCTCTCACTGCTTAGCTTCAAGAGTCTGTCAAGGGCATGCACAATGGGTTTACAATGTCTGCTGACATGCTGGCTTCCCATCTGTGGGACTTTTGTATAGGCATACATTAGTAAAAGTCAGTTTTAATTACAGTCAATGGCTTCTACTCTTACTAGCCCTTTGGCCTGTCACAAGTCAATGCAGCCATGGACTCCCACTGGGTCACCCATAGAGACTTCCATTGGTTCTCTCATGAGGTCTCCCATCCAGCCCGTGACCAAGGCTCTCACTGCTTAGCTTCAAGACACTGTCAAGGGCATGCACAATAGGTTTACAATGTCTGCTGACATGCTGGCTTCCCATCTGTGGGACTTTAGTATAGGCATACATCAGTAAAAGTCAGTTTTAATTACAGTCAATGGCTTCTACTCTTACCAGCCCTTTGGCCTGTCAAAATCCAATGCAGCCATGGACTCCCATTGGGTCTCCCATAGAGACTTCCATTGGGTCTCTCATGAGGTCTCCCATCCAGCCCGTGACCAACGCTCTCACTGCTTAGCTTCAAGAGTTTGTCAAGGGCATGCACAAAGGGTTTACAATGGCTGCTGACATGCTGGCTTCCCATCTGTGGGACTTTTGTATAGGCCTCCATTAGTGAAAGTCAGTTTTAATTACAGTCTATGGCTTCTACTCTTACCAGCCCTATGGCCTGTCAAAAGTCAATGCAGCCATGGACTCCCATTGAGATTCCCATTGGGTCTCTCATGAGGTCGCCCATCCAGCCCGTGACCAAGGCTCTCACTGCTTAGCTTAAAGAGTTTGTCAAGGGCATGCACAATGGATTTATAATGGCTGCTGACATGCTGGCTTCCCATCTGTGGGACTTTTGTATAGGCATACATTAGTAAAAGTCAGTTTTAATTACAGTCAATGGCGTCTACTCTTACCAGCCCTTTGGCCTGTCAAAAGTCAATGTAGCCATGGTCTCCCAATGAGATTCCCATTGTGTCTCTCATGAGGTCTCCCATCCAGGCCATGACCAAGGCTCTCACTGCTTAGCTTCAAGAGTCTGTCAAGGGCATGCACAATAGGTTTACAATGTCTGCTGACATGCTGGCTTCCCATCTGTGGGACTTTTGTATAGGCATACATTAGTAAAAGTCAGTTTTAATTACAGTCAATGGCTTCTACTATTATTAGCCCTTTGGCCTGTCAAAAGTCAATGCAGCCATGGACTCCCATTGAGATTCCCATGGGGTCACCCATAGAGATTTCCATTGGGTCTCTCATGAGGTCTCCCATCCAGCCCGAGACCAAGGCTCTCACTGCTTAGCTTCAAGAGTCTGTCAAGGGCATGCACAATGGGTTTACAATGTCTGCTGACTTGCTGGCTTCCCATCTGTGGGACTTTTGTATAGGCATACATTAGTAAAAGTCAGTTTTAATTACAGTCAATGGCTTCTACTCTTCCTAGCCCTTTGGCCTGTCAAAAGGCAAGGCAGCCATGGACTCCCATTGGGTCACCCATAGAGACTTCCAATGGGTCTCTCATGAGGTCTCCCATCAAGCCCGTGACCAAGGCTCTCACTGCTTAGCTTCAAGTGTCTGTCAAGGGCATGCACAATGGTTTTACAATGGCTGCTGACATGCTGACTTACCATCTGTGGGACTTTTGTATAGGCATACATTAGTAAAAGTCAGTTTTAATTACAGTCAATGGCTTCTACTCTTACCAGCCCTTTGGCCTGTCAAAAGTCAATGCAGCCATGGACTCCCATTGGGTCACCCATAGAGACTTCCATTGGGTCTCTCACGAGGTCTCCCATCCAGCCCGTGACCAAGGCTCTCACTGCTTAGCTTCAAGAGTCTGTCAAGGGCATGCACAATGGGTTTACAATGTCTGCTGACATGCTGGCTTCCCATCTGTGTGACTTTTGTATAAGCATACATTAGTAAACGTCAGTTTTAATTACAGTCAATGGCTTCTTCTTTACCAGCCCTTTGGCCTGTCAAAAGTCAATGTAGCCATGGTCCCCCAATGAGATTCCCATTGTGTCTCTCATGTGGTCTCCCATCCAGCCCATGACCAAGGCTCTCACTGCTTAGCTTCAAGAGTCTGTCAAGAGCATGCACAATGGGTTTACAATGTCTGCTGACATGCTGGCTTCCCATCTGTGAGACTTTTGTATAGGCATACATTAGTAAAAGTCAGTTTTAATTACAGTCAATGGCTTCTACTCATTACTAGCCCTTTGGCCTGTCAAAAGTCAATGCAGCCATGGACTCCCATTGAGATTCCCATTGGGTCACCCATAGAGACTTCCATTGGGTCTCTCATGAGGTCTCCCATCCAGCCCGTGACCAAGGCTCTCACTGCTTAGCTTCAAGAGTCTGTCAAAGGGCATGCACAATGGGTTTACAATGTCTAGCTGACATGCTGGCTTCCCATCTGTGGGACTTTTGTATAGGCATACATTAGTAAAAGTCAGTTTTTAATTACAGTCAATGGCTTCTACTCTTACCAGCCCTTTGGCCTGTCAAAAGTCAATGTAGCCATGGTCTCCCAATGAGATTCCCATGGTCCTATGGGGTCTCCATCCAGCCCATGAGGTCTCCATCCAGCCCGTGACCAAGGCTCTCACTCTTAGCTTCAAGAGTCTGTCAAGGGCATGCACAATGGGTTTACAATGGTCTGCTGACATGCTGGCTTCCCATCTGTGGGACTTTTGTATAGGCATACATTAGTAAAAGTCAGTTTTAATTACAGTCAATGGCTTCTACTCTTACAGCCCTTTGGCCTGTCAAAAGCAATGCAGCCATGGACTCCCATTGGGTCCCAAATAGAGACTTCCATTGGGTCTCTCATGAGGTCTCCCATCCAGCCCGTGACCAAGGCTCTCACTGCTTAGCTTCAAGAGTCTGTCAAGGGCATGCACAATGGGTTTACAATGGCTGCTGACATGCTGGCTTCCATCTGTGGGACTTTTGTATAGGCATACATTAGTAAAAAGTCAGTTTTAATTACAGTCAATGGCTTCTACTCTTACCAGCCTTTGGCCTGTCAAAAGTCAATGCAGCCATGGATCCATTGAGATTCCCATTGGGTCACCCATAGAGATCCATTGGGCTCCATTGGGACTCTCATGAGGTCTCCCATCCAACCCGTGACCAAGGCTCTCACTGCTTAGCTTCAAGAGTCTGTCAAGGGCATGCACAATGGGTTTACAATGTCTGCTGACATGCTGGCTTCCCATCTGTGGGACTTTTGTATAGGCATACATTAGTAAAAGTCAGTTTTAATTACAGTCAATGGCTTCTACTCTTACCAGCCCTTTGGCCTGTCAAAAGTCAATGTAGCCATGGTCTCCCATTGAGATTCCCATTGTGTCCTCTCATGAGGTTCTCCCATCCAGCCCATGACCAAGGCTCTCTGCTTAGCTTCAAGAGTCTGTCAAGGCATGCACAATGGGTTTACAATGTCTGCTGACATGCTGGCTTCCCATCTGTGGGACTTTTGTATAGGCATACATTAGTAAAAGTCAGTTTTAATTACAGTCAATGGCTTCTACTCTTACAGCCCTTTGGCCTGTCAAAAGTCAATGCAGCCATGGACTCCCATTGAGATTCCATGGGTCACCCATAGAGACTTCCATTGGGTCTCTCATGAGGTCTCCCATCCAGCCCGTGACCAAGGCTCTCACTGCTTAGCTTCAAGAGTCTGTCAAGGCATGCACAATGGGTTTACAATGTCTGCTGACATGCTGGCTTCCCATCTGTGGGACTTTTGTATAGGCATACATTAGTAAAAGTCAGTTTTAATTACAGTCAATGGCTTCTACTCTTACCAGCCCTTTGGCCTGTCAAAAGTCAATGCAGCAGGACTCCCATTGAGATTCCCATTGGGTCACCCATAGAGACTTCCATTGGGTCTCTCATGAGGTCTCCCATCCAGCCCGTGACCAAGGCTCTCACTGCTTAGCTTCAAGAGTCTGTCAAGGGCATGCACAATGGGTTTACAATGGCTGCTGACATGCTGGCTTCCCATCTGTGGGACTTTTGTATAGGCATACATTAGTAAAAGTCAGTTTTAATTACAGTCAATGGCTTCTACTCTTACCAGCCCTTTGGCCTGTCAAAAGTCAATGCAGCCATGGACTCCCATTGGGATTCCCATTGAGAGACTTCCATTGGGTCTCTCATGAGGTCTCCCATCCAGCCCGTGACCAAGGCTCTCACTGCTTAGCTTCAAGAGTCTGTCAAGGGCATGCACAATGGGTTTACAATGTCTGCTGACATGCTGGCTTCCATCTGTGGGACTTTTGTATAGGCATACATTAGTAAAGTCAGTTTTAATTACAGTCAATGGCTTCTACTCTTACCAGCCCTTTGGCCTGTCAAAAGTCAATGCAGCCATGGACTCCCATTGAGATTCATGGTCACCCATAAGACTTCTTGGTCTTCATGAGGTCTCCCATCCAGCCCTGACCAAGGCTCTCACTGCTTAGCTTCAAGAGTCTGTCAAGGGCATGCACAATGGGTTTACAATGTCTGCTGACATGCTGGCTTCCCATCTGTGGGACTTTTGTATAGGCATACATTAGTAAAAGTCAGTTTTAAATTACAGTCAATGGCTTCTACTCTTACTAGCCCTTTGGCCTGTCAAAAGTCAATGCAGCCATGGACTCCCATTGAGATTCCCATTGGTCTCCATAGACTTCCATTGGGTCTCTCATGAGGTCTCCCATCCAGCCGTGACCAAGGCTCTCACTGCTTAGCTTCAAGAGTTTGTCAAGGCATGCACAATGGTTTACAATGTCTGCTGACATGCTGGCTTCCCATCTGTGGGACTTTTGTATAGGCATACATTAGTAAAAGTCAGTTTTAATTACAGTCAATGGCTTCTACTCTTACCAGCCCTTTGGCCTGTCAAAAGTCAATGCAGCCATGGACTCCCATTGAGATTCCCATTGGGTCACCCATAGAGACTTCCTTTGGGTCTCTCATGAGGTCTCCCATCCAGCCCGTGACCAAGGCTCTCACTGCTTAGCTTCAAGAGTTTGTCAAGGGCATGCACAATGGATTTACAATGGCTGCTGACATGCTGGCTTCCCATCTGTGGGACTTTTGTATAGGCATACATTAGTAAAAGTCAGTTTTAATTACAGTCAATGGCGTCTACTCTTACCAGCCCTTTGGCCTGTCAAAAGTCAATGTAACTTCCGGTTCCGGCGCTGTGCTGATGGCTGCCTGAAATGAGGGCTCCTGTCCCTGAGCCGACAATCCGTCACAATCACCGGGTTTAAGGAGCCATCCGGGCCATATCCACGCTGGCGTCCACTCCCCGTACCACAGGGACTCTGGACAGATACATATTGAGGAGTACGGGCGGAGAGGAGACTGTCACCCGGCGCATCACGAGGCCGAGCGGGACACAGCTTAAGATGGCGGCGGAAGTGCGAGCCAGCGCCGCCAAAACGAAAGAACACAGCCGTGCTGCCAAATCCTCCGGGGGGCTAGGAGGCCAGACTGGAGGTACCGCCAGGAGCAGACCAGATCCGCCGGCGAGAGGTTTGAACGGGGGATCGTCTCCCGCTTCGGGAGTGGGCGAGACGCAGCCTAGGAATAACAATAGTAATGGCGGACAACGAGGGGGGACCTCCGGTGGTGAAATGGGGGACCCAGCCTCCTGTATGCACACTGTGGATGTGCAATCCTTAGCTAAAGAGGTCGCACCATACCTTGCGGCTGATCTGAAAGCGGCGGTCAAGGAAGCTGTAGCAGAAGTGATTCAGGATCTACAGCGCACGGTATCAGCTCAAGGGGACCGGCTGCAAGAGGCAGAACGTAGATTGGGAGAAGCTGAAGACAGAATTCTGCGCTTGGAAGAGCAGGTGGCGGGCTTGCAAAAGCAGGCGGTGTACTCGGAAGACAAATTAGAGGATTTGGAAAACCGGTCCCGCCGGAATAATCTGCGTTTGGTGGGTCTACCTGAATCCATCTCACCTGGTCAACTGGACGCTATCTGGGAGGTGGAACTGCCAAAGGTGCTGGGTATGCAACATAAATGCAGAGTTGAGCGCTCGCACCGAGTGGGCCCGTCAGGGGACCCGCAATACAACCCGAGACAAGCTATTGCAAGATATCTGGACTACAAGGACAAAGAAGCACTACTGAGGGAGTACAGGTCCAGAAGGCTCCCATTGATAGTGGGTGGCCACAGAGTCAGGTTATATGAAGACTTTTCGGCTTCAGTGGCACGTAAGAGGAAACTGTTCAGTCCAGCCTGCTCCCTGCTTTTTAAACAAAACGTGCGCTTCCAACTAGCGTTTCCGGCTATACTCAGGTTTCGGGATCCAAAAGGTGTCCTGAAATCATTTACAGACAGTGCTGCAGCGATGCAATTTATTCAAGGTCGTGCTTCCTTTGGGTTTCATCGTCGCACGCCAGAGAACGGGAATTCCCCAAGATCCCAGACACAACGCTCGTACGCTGACGCTGTTACAGAGAAAGTGGTTCCTGGAGGACGCGATAGTTACTCTGACAACGCAAATTGGACAACGCAACAGCGTCGCAGGCGTAATCATCACTCCAGTGAGGAAGCCTCATCTAGAGACCAATGCACGGCGACAATACTGGACTCAGCTGAGATTGGGAACGCATCGGACGTGTGACACAGCAAGGAAGGATTGCTTTACAAGTTGTGACTTCCCTATGATGATCTTGGCATCTTATCCCTGAGGATCCATGGACAGACCGATGCTAATGGATAGCCATGTCTACTAAAGCTACTGGCAAGCGTTGGTTCCCATTTTCAATCCTCCCTCTCTGCTTTTTTGTTTCCGCTCATATGACGTTCCCACTTCACTCCCGTACATCTATATGTACTCCATATACTTTCTCACCGACTCAAGCTCAATCTTGAACTTACACCTCTTCATCCCCTTTTCATCCCTCTCATATACATATTTCTACACACTCCCTTCCCCTCCTCTATTCCCCCCACATTCACACAATTACTCTTTTGCCTCACTTCTATTTCCACATCCTCCTCTTCCCCCCCCCCCCCACGGTATTCCCCCCCTCTCCTTCCCCCCTCCACCTCGCAATTTCTCCCTCTCATTCGCTCTCCTATATGTCCCACTTTCTTCCTCTTCTTTCATTTCTCCCCTTCCTTTCTTTTCTCTACCTTTCTCTCTCTTCATCTCTCTTTTTACGTGAATATCATATGATGAGAAGTTCACTCCATAGTCTGATTGCCCTAATGTGCCTCCCTTACTACTGGTGTTGTTTTTTTTTTTTTTTTTCTCTTTCTCTTTTCTTTTCTTTCTGGGAAGGGATGTATATTATATCTGAAGTTGGGGGTATGTATAAGCTTACATGTCCAAGGCAACATATACCAATTCAACGGCCTTCTTGGAATGGTTCCGTATATGTGAATATCAGGCGTAAGGCTCAGGGCGGGCCGCGTCAGCACAGAAAAAAGGAAGCCATGGAGCCATGGGGTTAAGGAAAGATATTTTCCCGAGAGGAAACTTGTTTGTTGAAGTTCCCATCTCGTGTGCCCGGCATGGTCGGGTGATGACTAATAAGGGGAGGGTTGTTTGTTTCAGTTTATTTTTTGTGGTTGTGTTGTTGCTCCCAATAGGTTTATTACTCCAAGTATATAGTACTGTATCATTGGATGCTCTGATTTCCCAACACATGAAAGGGGTACTATACTATCTAGTCGTCAATCCGAGACTCTGGGGTGGGCTGGGTGCCTACTTTTCTCCTCATGACGTTATGAAAAATGGTTAGAGTAATAACCTGGAATGTTAAGGGGCTTAGGTCCCCCAATAAGAGACATATGGTGCTTAGACATCTGAAAAGACTTAAGGTGGACATTGCCCTTTTACAGGAGACACATCTTAGGCAACATGAGTTACATTACATGCAAAAGCAATGGGTGGGAGCGGGATGGATTTCAGGTGCACAAGACCGTAAAGCTGGGGTATTAATACTCGTTAACAAACATCTAGCTCATACTGAGGTATCGGTATCTAGAGACCAAGAGGGGAGGGTACTAAATTTAGTCCTGGAAGTAAAGGCTCAACGGTTAAGTCTATATAACATCTATGCTCCAAACGGCCCGCGGGGTCAGTTCCTTAGAGATTTACAGACGAGGTGGTTGGAGGATAGTGAACCAAATATAATAATTGGAGGCGACTTTAACGAAGTAATGACTGAAGATTTGGATAGGAGGAGGGATACCTACGGGACTTCCGGTCTTATAGGAGCACCTAGGCGGGGAGGAGCATTAGCTGACATGGTGAGGTCTTTGGGTTTGGCAGATGTGTGGCGAACTCTACACCCACAGGAGTTGGAATATACTCATTACTCGTACCCCCACTCGTCTTGGTCACGATTAGATATGTTCCTGGTGAATACGAAAATGGTGCGATCCATAGAGGGTGCTGAGATTGAGCCAATGGTCATCTCAGACCACAGTCCGGTGTCTTTGGACATCCTTGATGTTCAACCTAAAGGATCGGACATCCTGTGGCGCTTTCCCTCACATCTGTCGAAACTGGGAGACTTTAGGACCAGACTTAAAGAATGGTGGCTTGAGTTCTCGAGAGATAACACGGCCCACAAAGATGACCATACGTTGTTCTGGGGAGCGGGGAAGGCAGTGGTTAGAGGACAAATTATTGCTCATACTTTAACACAAAAGAAGAAGGTGACAGAACAGTACTCAGTGGCCAGCGCGAAAGTCACAGACGCTTACAGGACATTCCGCCTCACATGTAATCCATCCGACAGACAGAAATGGACAGAGGCGAGGAAAGATTTTGACAGATTGGCAGAGACCAGGGAAATCATGATACGTGGTCAGCTGGACGTGGATCTAAATAGATTTGGCGATAAGGCGGGGAAGTTACTGGCGAACCTGGCTAGGGGTCGCAGATTACCTAATCCGATTATGGGACTACGTCGTCAGGGTGGGGAAGTGGTTACTAGCCCAAGAGACATTAATAATGTACTGGGAGACTTTTACCGAAAGCTTTACAGAGTACAGGGAGAACAAATGTCGGGAGGAGAAGATTGGTTACGAAAGATACACCTTGACTCGATCTCGGAAGCAGATCTGGACGTTCTTAACAAACCCATATCGGAATCCGAGGTCGACTCAGCCATCAGGAAATTGGGTACTAATAAGGCACCAGGCCCAGACGGTTATACGGGGGAGTTTTATAAAATCCTGAGAGAGGAGGTGACCCCAACATTGACGGGGATGTTTAATAGATTTACCATGGGTGACCCTATACCTGACGACACGAATATGGCCTATATTAAATTGTTGCCCAAAGGAGATAAAGATAGAGAAAATCCGGCAAATTACAGGCCTATATCTCTCGTAAATGTGGACCTTAAACTTCTATCTAAAATAATGGCAGACAGGCTGGCCCAGGTCCTCCCAGAACTCATTGAGGCTCACCAATCTGGGTTTGTTAAAGGGCGTTCCGCAGTGACTAACATCCGCAAGGCGTTATTGGTGTTGGACGTGGTGCGAAATAGTGCCAGACAGGAGGGGAAAGATCCGGCCATGGTCACCTTGGACGCAGAAAAGGCGTTTGATAATGTCCGGTGGCCATGGCTGGATCTGGTTATGAATAGAATGGGCATAGAGGGCAGATTTCGTAGCTTTATTTCTAATCTTTATTCTAACCCTACTGCGAGGGTGCACACCCCGGGCTTCCTGTCACCGAAATATCCGCTACAGAAAGGGACTCGGCAGGGGTGCCCACTATCGCCTCTATTGTTTAATATAGCCCTGGAGCCCCTGGCGAGATACATTAATAATGCTAGCCCATTTTCAGGAATTAAAGTGGGACGCTGCGAGGTGAAATCTGCTCTGTTCGCAGATGATATCGTTCTCTTTTTGGATAACCCGGAAAGTGATCTGCCTATGTTGATTAGGGGCATTGAGTCATTTGGAATCTTTGCGGGGTTTTCCTTAAACAGACGAAAATGCGAAATACTGAGTATTAGAGGGGGGGGAGCTTTAAGGGAAACTGCGAACGCATTGGGAATTCCGTTGGCCAACTCTCACATCAAATACCTAGGGATCCAGTTAGGCAGGACACCGAGCCAGGTCTACACCCTTAATTACTCCCCACTTTTTGACAAAATTGAACAGGAACTGAAAAGGTGGGCAAATCTTCCACTTTCCCTGTTGGGTCGATGTCATTTAGTAAAGATGGTAAGTTTTGCCCGTCTTCTCTATCCTTTACAAACGATTCCCCTACTGTTGAAACATGTTGACGTACGTAGGATTAATAAGGCATTCTCCACGTTCGTGTGGAAGGGAAAGAGACCTAGACTTCGTCTGGGTACGTTGATGTTACCGCGAGCTGAGGGGGGTACAAACTTACCTGACTTGCGGGGTTATAATCTGGCATGTTTGCTGCGGCACGTAGTAGAGTGGATCACAGCTGCTAACAGATATTCTGCAGGCCCACTTGAGGTGGAATTCTGTGCCCCTTGGGACCGTTGTTCCCTCCTACATTCATCCCTAGCAAGCATTCCGCCTCATATCAAGTCAGCCGTTGTCTGCAAGGACACAATTGCGGCATGGAAGGCGGTCAGGAAGAAATGTGGCCTGTCCTGGAGGGTCTCTAAACATCTTAATCCATGGGCCTTCCCTGACTTTACTATGGGACGTGACAACGCACTATTCAGAGACTGGAGAAGGAAGGGGGTGTTGAAGATGGGCGATCTGCTACATAAGACGGAAGGACGTTGGATGACGGGGTTGGAGATTCTGGGCAATTTTGGACTGGGGGGGACACAGGGTCTCCAATATATGCAAATAAAAAATCACGTCATGGCACGACTACGTGATGTATCCAAGGAACTGTCCCCAAACGTTTGTGACAGGCTAATTAACATGGAATCTTCCCAGCTGAGCATCTCTTCCATATATAGGGAACTTAGGGTCATTCTGTCACCGAGTGGGGACTCGGGATTGTTCTCCGTGTGGAGGAGATATTTGGAGGATGATTCAGTGCAGGACAGTATTTTGACAGGGTGGGATAAAGTACGGCGCTATATTTCCAGTGAACAGTGGAGAGATTCACATTTCCGCATCATTCATGCGATGGTATACGGATTTAACTTCCCGCGTTCTGTATCCAATCCAGATCGCCTACTTAATTGCCCGAAATGTCAGCGGGAAAAAAACTGATATGATACATGGTATATGGAAATGCCCTAAGGTCCAAGTATTCTGGAGCATGGTAGATGCCCTGCTCTATAGTTACTGTAAATATCACTATGCTATGGAACCCTCGAAATGGATATTCCAGGACTTGGAGACGCCTGGGAGTCACAGAGGGGCCTTGCGTTTGGCTCATGTCCTTATGCTGTTAGCGAAACGCCTGCTACTCCTTTTCTGGCTACGACCGGATTTACCGGGAGAGTCTGACATGGTGATGGGCTTGGACAGAGCGCTGGAAATAGATAGACGAGAGGTGCTAAGAGATAAGGAGGCGATGATGGTGGCCTTCATGGAGAAATGGAGGAGCTTCATAGAAGCCAAGACCTCGGGGGAAGCGATACGTCATATCATGGTCCCACTTAAAGACACTTCATGGTACCTTCTGGAGGAATTAGGGGGGACTTTGGGACGACTTGATGTAGGATAAGAAATATGTTATAGGGGAGTAAAGATAGGGACTCACACTTACAGATAGATTTATAAGATGGCAAGGTCTCGTACATCCACCGCTGGAAAATAAACGATATTAGATATTGAGACACAAAGCCTTGAATAGGTGGTATTGGAGGGGTCCTTGCCCATACCTTGCGGCACTTGGATATTACTTGGAGATTTGGGAGCATTGTGGTTTTTGTTATATGATAAATACACCGATTTGACATGCAAAAATGTCTATATTAATGTTTGTTTAATTTTTGTATGATTGTCTTGCTCTGATTTTGTATATTATGATTATACCGAATGTAAACTATTTTTGTTGGAAGAAAACTTTGGTGGAAAATTGAATAAATATGATGTTTCAAAAAAAAAAAAAAAAAAAAGTCAATGTAGCCATGGTCTCCCAATGAGATTCCCAATGTGTCTCTCATGAGGTCTCCCATCCAGGCCATGACCAAGGCTCTCACTGCTTAGCTTCAAGAGTCTGTCAAGGGCATGCACAATAGGTTTACAATGTCTGCTGACATGCTGGCTTCCCTTCTGTGGGACTTTTGTATAGGCATACATTAGTAAAAGTCAGTTTTAATTACAGTCAATGGCTTCTACTCTTACTAGCCCTTTGGCCTGTCAAAAGTCAATGCAGCCACGGACTCCCATTGAGATTCCTATTGGGTCACCCATAGAGACTTCCATTGGGTCTCTCATGAGGTCTCCCATCCAGCCCGAGACCAAGGCTCTCACTGCTTAGCTTCAAGAGACTGTCAAGGGCATGCACAATGGGTTTACAATGTCTGCTGACATGCTGGCTTCCCATCTGTGGGACTTTTGTATAGGCATACATTAGTAAAAGTCAGTTTTAATTACAGTCAATGGCTTCTACTCTTACCAGCCCTTTGGCCTGTCAAAAGTCAATGTAGCCATGGTCTTCCAATGAGATTCCCATTGTGTCTCTCAGGAGGTCTCCCATCCAGCCTATGACCAAGGCTCTCGCTGCTTAGCTTCAAGAGTCTGTCAAGGGCATGCACAATGGGTTTACAATGTCTGCTGAAATGCTGACTTACCATCTGTGGGACTTTTGTATAGGCATACATTAGTAAAAGTCAGTTTTAATTACAGTCAATGGCTTCTACTCTTACCAGCCCTTTTGGTCTGTCAAAAGTCAATGTAGCCATGGATCCCCATTGGGTCACCCATAGAGACTTCCATTGGGTCTCTCATGAGGTCTCCCATCCAGCCCGTGACCAAGGCTCTCACTGCTTAGCTTCAAGAGACTGTCAAGGACATGCACAATGGGTTTACAATGGCTGCTGACATGCTGGCTTCCTATCTGTGGGACATTTGTATAGGCATACATTAGAAAAAGTCAGTTTTAATTACAGTCAATGGCTTCTACCCCTTCCCCAACCCTTTTGGGCCTGTCAAAAGTAAATGTAGCCATGGCCCCCCCAAAATGAGTTTTCCCTTTGTGTCTCTAAAGGAGGTCCCCCCCTTTCCACCCCATGACCAAGGCTCCACTTCACTTAGCTTCAAGAGTTTTGTCAAGGGCATGCACAAGGGTTTCAATGCTGCTGATGCTGCTTGACCATCTGTGGGACTTTTGTATAGGCATACATTATAAAGTCAGTTTAATTACAGTCCCTTGGCTGTCTACCCTACAGCCCTTTGGCTGTCAAAAGTCAATGCAGCCATGGACTCATGGGTTCCATGGGTCTCCCATCAGCCGGACCAAGGTCTCTCTGAGCTTCAAGCTTGCAAGGCCCAAGGGTTCAATGTCTGTGCAGGGCTCACGTGGGACATTTGTTGGTACATTGTAAATCAGTTTAATCAGTAATGGTTCTACATTAAAAGCGGTTTAAAGTCAATGCTCACGACTTCCATTGGCCTGGTCCAATAAGATTCATGGGTCTCCATGAGGTTCCCATCAGCCCTGACCGATGTGTTGCTTCAAGAGCTCAAGGCCGACAAGGGTTCAATGCTGCTTAAAGTGTTGCAGTGGGACTTTGTTTAGCTCTGAAGTGTTTATGTGAATTTGATACTTAGTAAAGCTTTGTTAAAGTCAATGCCCTGACCATCCTTTGCCTGTCAAAAGTCATGGGCCTGCTCATTGATCCATGGCCAATAGCTTCTTGGTTCTAAGGCCCATGCCACGGTCAAGGCTCTCATGTTGCTTCAAATCTGGGCATGGATGCAAATTTTAAATGCAAGTGCTTCCCATCTTGGCTTTTTACTACTTAAAAATTGTTTAAAATCAGGCTCTAGTCCCACCAGTTCCCTGTGTCTTCCATGGTCTCCCATCAGAAGTCCCATGCTCTTCAAGAGTCTCCCATGCCAATGGTTTACAAGTCTCTACATGCTGCTTCATGATTTATAGGCATACTTAAAAGGTCATTTATTACATCTGGCTTACTATTTTATAGCCTTGTAAAAGTCTAATACATAACTCATATATCCCTTGGCCTCAAAGACTCCAGCCTATAGCTAATCCCCGGCACCCATGTTACTTAGGCTTATAGGCTCCACAGGGTTAAAAGTCTCACGCTGGCTTCATCTGTGGGACTTGATAGGTACATTGTAAATCGTTTTACATCAGTCAATGTTTACTTACACTTGTCAAAAGTTTAATAGCATGGCCTTGTCTCACAGCCTTCCTTGTCTCATGAGCCATCGCCTCCAAGTCCATGTTAGCTAAGACTGTCAGGGCTCCAATGGGTTCAATGCTCTGACAGGCTCCATCTTGGACTGTATCAAGTAGAAAGGTTTTAATTCTCATGGCTCCTTCCCCTTGCGTGTCATATGCATATGACTCCATGTTATTCCCATGGCTCTACTTCAGGGTTCCTGAGGTCCCTCCAGCACGTCCAAGGTCCCATTGCTCAAGACTGCAAGGCTGTACAATGGGTTACAAGCTGCTGACATGCTTGCTTCCTTTGGACTGTAAGCCAATTTACATTAGTAAAGCAGTTTAATTGCATCATGGCTTCTCTTTAGCCCTTTGGCCTTGTAAAAGTCATGCAATGGACTCCATTGGGTTCCTTCCCATAGAGCTTCCAGGGTTCCATGGGTCTCCCATCAAGCCCGGAAGGCTCTCCTCAGCCAGTTCAAGGCATCAGGTTAGCTTAAGCTGTGGCATCCATTGGGACTTTAATGTGTACATTAGTAAGTGATTTTAAATACATATGGCTTTTAATTACAGTCATTGGCTTCAATCAATGCCCTGGGCTTCATAGTACCATGGCACCCATGAGATTCCATTGGGTCCCATGAGGCTCCCATTCCCGTGAGGCTCCACTGCAGCTTCAAGGTCTTCAAGCTAGCTAAGGTTTCAAGGCTGCGACAATGGTTTACCATCTGGACTTTGATGGCCATTTGACTTTGAAATTAGTTAATAAGTCAAGTTTTACTTACCAGCCCTTTCTTCTGCATGCCTGCAAGTGATCCCATGAGATCCCATTGAAAATTCCATTGGTCTCCATGAGTCTCCTCCAGTCCTGAAGGCTCCACCCCGTGCCAAGATCTTGCTAAGGAAATTGTTAACAATGCTGGATAATGGCTTACATCTGGGACTTTATGGGGACATTTGTAAAGCATTATTAAAATGTTTTAATTACAGCATTGGCTTTCAAACCTTGCGCCAGATCATGACCCATGGTCCCCAAGAGATTCCATTGTGCTCATGAGGTCTCCCATCCAGCCCTGACCAAGGCTCTCACTGCTTAGCTTCAAGTTGTCAAGGGCATGCACAATGGTTTACAATGCTGCTGACATGCTGCTTCCATCTGTGGGACTTTTGTATAGGCATACATTAGTAAAATCAGTTTTAATTACAGTCAATGGCTTCTACTTACCAGCCCTTTGGCCTGTAAAAGTCATGCCATGACCCATGAGTTCCCATGGGCCTAAGATTCCATTGGGTCTCCATAGGTCTCCATCCAGCCGGACCAAGGCTCTCACTGCATTAGTCAAGAGTCGAAAGGGTCACAATGGGTTCTAAGTCTGCTCCCATCTGGCTTATTGTGGGACTTAATTGTAAAGCATTTATAATCATGTTTAATTACAGCCAATGGCCTCCTTCAACAGCTGGCCTGAAAAGCCAATGCACCATGGACCCCTAAGATTCCATGGGTTCTACCCATCAGACTCCATGGGTCTCATGAGTTTCCCATCAGCGGACCAAGGTCCAGTTGTTTCAAGTGCTGTAAGGGCTCCAATGGGTTTTATAGGTATTGAAAAGCGTTATCGTGACTTTTGTATACTAGCCTTGTAGTCATTTTAATTACATGAGTCTCTCCATGCCCTTTGGCCTCAAAGCTCACCACTCCAAGTTCCATGTGCTAAAGATTGTCAGGGCTCAAGGGTTACAAGTCTCTGCTTGCTTCCAATGTGGACTTTGTAAGGCTACATATAAGTCAATTTTATACATCATGCTTTACCTTCTAGCCTTTGTTAATCAATGCAGCCATACCCATTGGTCACCCATAGAGACCCTTTGGGTTCCATAGGTCTCCCATCAGCCCGTGACCAAAGGCCTACTGCTTAGCTTCAAGAGCTTCAAGGCATCACAAGGGTTTAAAATTTCTGCTGACATGCGGGCCCCCCACTGTGGACTTTTGTAACATACATTAAAAAAGTCTTTTAAATTACAGTCAATGGCTTCTACCTTACCACCCCTTTGGCCTTCAAAAGTCAATGCAGCCGGGGACTCCCTTGAGTTTCCCATTGGGGGGGGGGTCCTCAAAGGTCCCCCCATCCCCCGGGACCAAGTTTCTCATGCTTAGCTTCAAGAGTTGCAAGGGCATCACAGGGGTTTAAATGCTGCGACATGCGGCTTCCCATCTGGGACTTTGTATGGGCATACATTAGTAAAAGTCAGTTTAATTCGTAAATGGCTCTCCCTTTTACCACCCTTTTGCCTGTCAAAATCAATGTACCAGGCTCCCAATAATTCCCTTGTTCTCCATGAGGTCCCCCAAACCAGCCATGACCAAGCTCTCACTGTTTTAGCTTCAAGAGCCCTGTCAAGGCATGCACAATGGTTTACAATGTCTGCTGACATGCGGCTTCCCATCTGTGGGACTTTTGTATAGGCATACATTAGTAAAAGTCAGTTTTAATTACAGTCAATGGCTTCTCCCTTACTAGCCCTTTGGCCTGTCAAAAGTCAATGCGCCATGGACTCCCATTGGGGTCACCCATAGAGACTTCCATTGGGTCTCTCATGAGGTCTCCCATCCACCCCGGGAACAAGGCTTCACTGCTTAGCTTCAGAGTCTGTCAAGGCATGCACAATGGGTTTACAATGTCTGCTGACTGCTGGCTTCCCATCTGTGGGACTTTTGTATAGGCATACATAGTAAAAGTCAGTTTTTAATTACAGTCAATGGCTTCTACTCTTACTAGCCCTTTGGCCTTTCAAACAATGCAGCATGGACCCCCAGGGGGTCACCCAAGAGACTTCCATTGGTCTCTCATGAGGTCTCCCATCCAGCCCATGACCAAGGCTCTCACTGCTTAGCTTCAAAAACTGTCAAGGGCATGCACAATGGTTTACAATGTCTGCTGACATGCTGTCTTCCCATCTGTGGGACTTTGTATAGGCCTCCATTAGTAAAAGTCATTTTAATTACAGTCAATGGCTTCTACTCTTACCACCCTTTGGCCTGTCAAAAGGTCAATGCAGCCATGGACTCCCTGAGATCCATTGGGTCACCCATAGAGACTTCCATTGGGTCTCTCATGAGTCTCCCATCCAGCCCGTGACCAAGCTCTCCCCGCTTAGCTTCAAGAGTCTGTCAAGGCATGCACAATGGGTTTACAATGCTGCTGACATGCTGCCCCCCATCTGTGGGACTTTTGAATAGGCATACTTTTAGTAAAAGTCAGTTTTAATTACAGTCAATGTTTCCCTCACTTTACCAGCCCTTGCCTTCAAAAGTCAATGCAGCCATGGACTCCCATTGAGATTCCATTGGGTCTCTCCATGAGGTCTCCAATCCACCCCTGACCAAGCTCTCACTGCTTAGCTTCAAGAGTTGTCAAGGGAAATGCACAATGGTTTAAAGGGCTGCTGACATCTGGCTTCCATCTGTGGGACTTTTGTATAGGCATACATTAGTAAAAGCCCAGTTTAATTACATCAATGGCTCAAACCTTACAGCCCTTGCCGTAAAAAAGTCAAGTAGCCATGGCTCCCAATGAAAATTCCATTGGTCTCTAAATGAGGTCTCCACCAAAAACCATGACAAGGCTCTCACTGCTTACTTCAAGAGCTGAAAAGGGCATCACAATGGTTACAATGTCCTACATGCTGGCTTCCAATCTGTGGGACTTTTGTATAGGCAACATAAGTAAAATCATTTTAATTTAAACATCAATGCTTAAACTTTACCCCTTGGCCTGTCAAAACAATGCAGCATGACCCCATTGGTTCCCCAAAAGACTTCCATGGTCTCTCATGAGGTCTCCCATCCACCCGGACAAGGCCACTGCTTAGCTTCAAGAGTCAGCAAGGCATGCACAATGGTTTACAATGTCGCTGACATGCTGGCTTCCATCGTGGGACTTTGTATAGCATAAAATTAGTAAAATCAGTTTAATTACAGCAATGGCTTCAACTCTTACAGCCCTTTGCCTTCAAAGAAAGGGGAGCCAATGGACACCCATGGGTCACCCATAAAAGACTTCCATTGGTTCTCATGAGGTCTCCCATCAGCCCTGACCAAGGCTCTCACTGCTTAGTCAAAACGTCAAGGCAGCACAATGGGTTTACAATGTCTGCTGAAAATGCGTCTTCCCATCGTGGACTTTGAAATAGGCATACATTAGTAAATCAGTTTAATTAAAAGTCAATGGCTTCTACTCTACCAGCCCTTGGCTGTCAAAATCAATGCAGCAAGGAATCCCATAGATCCATTGGCACCAAAAGACTTCATTGGTCTCTCAGAGGATCTCCATCCAGCCCGTACCAAGGCCCACGCTTAGCTTCAAGAGCTGTCAAGGCATGAAACAAGGGTTTAAAAGGGGCTGCTGACATGCTGACTTACATCTGTGGAATTTGTATAGGCAACATTAGTAAAAGTCAGTTTAAATATAACAGTAAAATTGCTTCTACCTAAACCCTTTGCCTGTCAAAAGCAATGAGCATGGCTCCAATGAGATTCCCATTGGTCTCCATGAGGTCCCCATCCAAGCCATGACCAAGGCTCTCACTGTTTAGCTTCAAGAGTTTTCAAGGGAAAGCACAATGGTTTAAATGCTGCTGAAAATGCTGCTTACCATCTGTGGGACTTTGAAATAGCATACATTAGAAAATCATTTAATTCAGTCAATGGCTTCACTCTTACACCCCTTTGGCCTGTCAAAAGTCAATGTAGCCATGACTCCCAAATGGTCCCCAAGAGATTCCCTTTGGTTTCTCTCATGAGGTCTCCCATCCGGCCAGTGACCAAGGCTCTCACTGCTTAGCTTCAAGAGTCTTCAGGGAAATGCACAATGGTTTACAATGTCTGCTGACATGCTGGCTTCCCATCTGTGGGACTTTGTATAGCATACATTATAAAAGTCAGTTTTAATTACAGTCAATGGCTTCTACTTTACACCCTTTGGCCTTCAAAAGTCCAATGCAGCCATGGACCCCCATTGGTTCCCCCCATAACTTCCTGGTCTCTCATGGGTCTCCCATCCAGCCCGGACCAAGGCTCTCACTGCTTAGCTTCAAGAGTCTGTCAAGGCATGCACAATGGGTTTACAATGTCTGCTGACTGCTGGCTTCCCATCTGTGGGACTTTTATAGGCATACATTAGTAAAATCATTTTAATTACATCAAGGGCTTCTACTCTTCCACCCTTTGGCCTGTCAAAAGCAAGCAGCCATGGACTCCCATTGGGTCACCCATAGAGACTTCCATTGTTTCCCTCATGAGGTCTCCCACCCAGCCCGTGCCCAAAGGGCCCCTCACTGCTTAGTTTCAAGAGTACTGTCAAGGGCATGCACAAGGGGTTTTACAATGTCTGCTGACATGCTGGCTTCCCATCTGGGGGACTTTTGTATAGCATACATTAGTAAAAGTCAGTTTTAATTACAGTCAATGGCTTTTTCTCTTACAGCCCTTTGGCCTGCAAAAGCAATGCAGCCATGGACTCCCATGAGATTCCCACCCATAAGACTTCCTTTGGTCTCTCATGAGTCTCCCATCCAGCCCTGACCAAGGCTCTCACTGCTTAGCTTCAAGAACTTCAAGGGCATGCACAAGGGGTTTTTACAATGTCTGCACTGTTGGCTTCCCATCTGTGGACTTTTGTATAGGCATACATTAGTAAAAGTCAGTTTTAATTACAGCCCAATGCTTCTACTCTTACTACCCTTTGGCCGTTCAAAAGTCAATGCAGCCATGGACTCCCATTGAGATCCCATTGGGGTCACCCATAGAGACTTCCTTTGGGGGTCCTCATGAGGCCCTCCCATCCAGCCCGTGACCAAGGCTCTCACTGCTAGCTTCAAAGTCTGTCAAGGCATGCACAATGGGTTTACAATGCTGCTGACTGCTGGTTTTCCCATCTGTGGGACTTTAATAGCATACATTAGTAAAAGTCATTTTAAATTACAGCCCTATGGTTTCTACTCTTACCAGCCCTTTGCCTGTCAAAAGTCAATGCAGCCATGGACTCCCAATGAATTCCCTTTGGTCACCCATAGAACTTCCATTGGGTCTCTCATAAAGGTCTCCCATCCAGCCCGTGGACCAAGCTCCCACTGCTTAGCTTCAAGATCTGTCAAGGGCATCGCAAATGAGTTTACAAGGGCTGCTGACATGCTGGCTTCCATCTGTGGGACTTTTGTATAGGCATACATTAGTAAAAAAGTCAGTTTTAATTACAGTCAATGGCTTCTTCTCTTACTAGCCCTTGGCCTGCAAAAGCAATGCACCTGATTTCCCATGAGATTCCATTGGTCACCCATAAGACTTCCATTGGGTCTCTCATGAGGTCTCCCATCCAGCCCGTGACCAAGGCTCTCACTGCTTAGCTTCAAAGACTGTCAAGGGCATGCACAATGGGTTTACAATGTCTGTTTACTGTTGCTTCCCTCTGTGGAGACTTTTTGTATAGGCATACATTAGTAAAAGTCAGTTTAATTACAGTCAATGGCTTCTACTCTTACCAGCCCTTTGGACTGTCAAAAGTCAATGCAGCCAGGGGACTCCCATTGAATTCCCATTGGGTCTCCCATAGAGACTTCCATTGGGCTCTCATGGGGTTTCCCACCGCCCGGCCCAAAGGCTCTCATCTTACTCAAGATTTGTAAAAGGGCATCACAAGGGGGGGTTTACAATGGCGCACAGCTGGCTTCCCACGGGGGATTTGAAAACAACATTAAAAAGTCTTTTTTAATTTTACAGCTATGGCTTCTACTCTTACCAGCCCTTTGCCTGTCAAATCAACACCCATGGACCCCCTTAATTTCCCCCTTGGTCACCCATAGAACTTCCATTGGGCTCTCATAAAACCCCCATCCACCCGTGCCCAAGGCTCTCACGCTTGCTCAAGATCTTAAAGGGGCATGAACAAGGGGTTTTACAATCGCTGCCATGTTTGCTTCCATCTGTGGGTTTTTTTATAGGCTACATATAAAAATTTTAATTACATCATGGCTTCTACCTACCAGCCCTTTGGGCCTGAAAAAGTAATGAAGAAAAACCCCCATGGATTCCCAGGGGTCACCCATAGAACCCCTTTGGGGTTCTCATGAGGTCTCCCATCAGCCCGGACCAAGGCTCTACGTTTACTTCAAAAACGCCCAAGGGGCACACAAGGGGTTTAAAAAGCTCTGACATGCTGGTTTTTCCCATCTTGGGACTTTTGAAAAGGCAAATACTTTTTAAAAAAGTCATTTTAATTTAACCATGGCTTCTACCTTACACCTTTTTGGCCTGTCAAAAGAAATTCCCAGGCCCCATTAACCCCATTGGGTCACCCATAAGACTTCCATGGGTCCCCTCAGATTCCCAAACCCACCCCTGACCAAGGCTCTCACTGCTTAGCTTCAAGGTCGCAAGGGCATGCACAATGGTTACAAGGCTGCTGACATGCGGGGCTTCCCATCTGGGGACTTTTGAATAGAACATTAGTAAAATCATTTTTTAAATTCAGTCAGGGGTTTTCTACTCTTTCCCACCCTTTTGGGCCTGTCAAAATCAATGCCCGGGGACTCCCCGGGGGTCACCCATAAAGATTTCCCATTATCTCTCATGACTAAAAATTAACTTGCTGCTTACATGCGGGCTTCCCACTTGGAAATTTTTGATAGCAAATTTAGAAAAAGCTTTTAAATAAGTCAAGCTTCTCTCTTACCAGCCCTTTGGCCTGTCAAAAGTCAATGTAGCCAGGTCCCAAGAGTTTCCCAAAATTTTCTCTCAGGGCCCTCCCATCCACCCCTGACCCAAGGCTCCTTTCACTGCTTAACTTAAGATCTGCCCCCCCCCCCCAAAAAGGGCATGCACTTTGGGTTTACTTCTCTACTCTCTTTCCCATCTTTGGGACTTTTGTATAGGCATAAATTAGTAAAAAAGGGCCAGTTTTTAATTAAGTAAATTTTTTGGCTTTCTCTCTTACTACCTTTTGGCCGAAAAAGTCAATGCGCCAGGGACCCCATTGGTTTCCCCCATGGGTCCCCATAGAGACTTTATTGGGTCTCTCAGATCCCCCCATCACCGTGACCAAGGCTTACTGCTTAGTTTCAAGAGTTAAAGGGGCAGACAATGGTTTAAAATGCTGCACATGCTGGTTTCCCCCATCTGTGGACTTTTGTATAGGCATCATTATAAAAGTCATTTTTAATTAGACAAGGCTTCTACTTTTACCAGCCCCTTTCCTTCAAAAGTCAATGCCCCAAACCCATGGCCCCAAAAGATTCAATTGGCTCTCATAGTCCCCCCTCCAGCCCTACCAAGGCTCCCGCTAGCTTCAAGATCGTAAAGGCATCCAATTTTTTTACAATCTCTACGCGGCTTCCACTGGGGACTTTTGAATACATACTTTATAAAATCAGTTTTAATTACGCCCATGGTTTTCTCCTTTCCCAGCCCTTGGCCTGTCAAAAGTCAATGCCCCAGACCCCCAAATGAATTCCAGGGTCACCCAAAGACTTCCTTTGGGGTCTCTCTGGGTCCCCTCCAGCCCCCCCCAAGGCTCTAAAGTTTAAATTCAAAGAGTCGGGTAAGGGGCATGCAAGGGTTTTAAAATGTCTCTGACATCTGGCTTCCCACTGTGGGACTTTTGTATACATAAAATAGTAAAGTCATTTTTTAATTACATCAATGGCTTCTCCTTACACCCTTGGGCCTGAAAAAAGGGCAATGAGCCATGGCCCCCCTTGCCTTTTAAATTTCCCATTGGTCTCTCATGGGGCCCCCATACCCCCCAAGGCTTCACTCTTTACTTCAAAAAGCGCGGGGGATGACAGGGGTTTACAAGTCTGCAATTTTTGGCTTCCCATCTGGGACTTTTGAAAGGGCATACATTAGTAAAGTCATTTTTTAATTACGTCAATGCTTCTACTCTTACCAGCCCTTTGCGTCAAAAGCGGGCAGCCAGGGACTCCCCCATTGGTTCCCCATAGAGATTCCTTTGGGGGCCCTCTCTGGGGCTCCCACCAGCCCGTGACCGGGCCTCACTGCTTAGCTTCAAGATTTTGTCGGGGGAAATGCACAAGGGGTTTACAATGGTTTAAAAATGCGGGCTTCCCATCTGTGGGATTTTTTGTATGGGCATACTTTAGAAAAAGCATTTTAATTAAGTCTATGGCTTCTACTCTTCCAGCCCTTTGCCTTCAAAAGTCAATGCAGCCAGGGACCCCCAAATGAGATTCCCATGGTTTCACCATAAGCTTCCTTTGGGCTCTCATGAGGTCTCCCATCCACCCGTGCCCAAGGCTCTCACTGTTTAGTTTTCAAGAGTCTGTAGGGCATACCCCAAGGGTTTTACAATGTCTGCTGACATCTGGCCCCCCATCGTGGGACTTTTGTATAGGCTTCTTATAAAAGTCATTTTTAAATTTACAGCAATGGCTTCTCTCTTACAGCCCTTTGGCTGACAAAAGGGCAATGAGCCAGGCTCCCATTGAATTCCTTTGGTCCCCTGAGTTTCCTTTTCCCAGGCCCCATTACCACCCCTGCTTTAGCTTCAAAGCGTCAAGGCATCACAATGGGTTTACAATTCTCGAATGCGGGCTTCCCCATCGGGGGATTTTTTGTATAGGCATACATTGTAAAATCAGTTTTAATTACAGTCAATGGTTTCTACTCTTCCCAGCCCTTTGGCCTGTCAAAAGCAATGCAGCCATGGACTTCCCATGAATTCCATGGGTCACCCATAGAGACTTCCATTGGGTCTCTCATGAGGTCTCCCATCCAGCGCCGTGACCAAGGCTCTCACGGGCTTAGCTTCAAGAGTCTTTCCAAGGGCATCGCCCATGGGTTTTACAATGTCGCTGACATGTGGTTCCCATCGTGGGACTTTGTATAGGCATACTTTAAAAAGAGTCAGTTTAATTACAGTCAAGGGCTTCTTCTCTACAGCCCTTTTGGCCTGCAAAAGGGCAATGCAGCCAGGGACTCCCATTGAGATTCCAATTGGGTCACCCATAGAGACTTCCATTGGGTCTCTCATGAGGTCTCCCATCCAGCCCGTGCCCAGGCTCTCACTGCTTATTTTCAAGAGACTGCAAGGGCATGCACAATGGGTTTAACAATGCTGTTTACTGTGGCTTCCCATCTGTGGGACTTTTGAAATAGGCATACATTAGTAAAAAAGTCAGTTTTAATTACAGTCAATGGCTTCTACTCTTACCAGCCCTTTGGCCTGTCCAAAAGTCAATGCAGCCATGGACTCCCATGGAATTCCCATTGGGTCTCTCCATCTCATGAGGTCTCCCATCCAGCCCTGACCAAGCTCTCACTGCTTAGCTTCAAGATCTGTCAAGCATGCACAATGGTTTACAATGGCTGCTGACATGCTGGCTTCCCATCTGTGGGACTTTTGTATAGGCATACATTAGAAAAAAGTCAGTTTTAATTACAGTCAATGGCTTCTACTTTTACTAGCCCTTTGGCCCTGTCAAAAGTCAATGCCAGCCATGGACTCCCATTGAGATTCCCATTGGTCACCCATAGAGATTTCCCATGGTCCTCATGGGGTCCCCATCCACCCGTCCCCAAGGGCTCTCACTGCTACTTCAAGACTGAAGGGCATGCCACAAGGGGTTTACAATGTCTGCTACTGTGGTTTCCCCTCTGGGGACTTTTGTATAGGCATAAAATAGTAAAATCCATTTAAATTTTACAGTCAATGGCTTTCCTTTTTCCCCCT
>JARQOC010000042.1:205000-238350 GCA_033576535.1 Allobates femoralis | reverse complement strand
TCCCTTTTTTTGTTAAATAGTCGTTCCGGGTGGGCTGTACAAGGGGGTACACATTGCAGTGGCGTTGCCTCCCGATATTGCCTGTGTAACATCTCCTATCTTTCTTGGAATTCTGCCCAGAAAAACCATCCGCGGCTTTTAAATTCAATACGGACCGATTTTGGGACGTTAAAGGGGCCATTAGGCTCGGCTCACATTATCTGGTGCTAAACCCGGAAACTTCCCCAGGGATTATGTGTAAACATTTGAAATTTTTTTTGTCCAGGGTCTCCCTCTGCCTCTTAAAAGGGCTTTTTCCATAAGGGATTTGTCTAATAGTGTCTGCTTTTGACCCGCAGTGTCCCTATTTTTAAGACAAAGAGCGGGTGACCACATTTTTTGGTCTGGAGCAAAGCTGTCCCCTCTTTAAAAAATGGATTCCCCTTTGAGTTTCTATGAACCTTTTTCAGATAATGGACGGCTTAGCTTAGAGCACTGATACTGTGAACTGTGCAAAATGTTAAAAAGGGCCCGGTTTACATCACGTTTTTGAGGGTCAGGTGAACATTTCAAAACGAGCGTTTGTGCTCCCATGTGCCCATGGGCTCGATGTGTCCTTTTTGCCATCCGATTTAAGCACCTTCCGATTTTTAGGGAGCCAAAATCACACCCGCTGCAATTTGGTGTCCGTGAAAAAAATTGGACACAACCCCCGGGATCCTTACGATCTTGATGGCCCAAGGGCTACACAATGGAGCCTAGGGACATCAGCCCATGTGGGCTCCGTGATTTATGTATGAGCCGCCCAGAGGCAGTGCCCATTTAATAACCCGGGCCTGTCCCCTTGTCGCTCCCCGTCGGCCCTTTTCTATCTCTGCTCCCCCCCTATCCTCTCCCCCGTCTTTTTCCCTGCCTTTTCCCCTCCGGTACTAAAAAAAAAAAAAAATCCCCCCCAGAGGATACATTAGTGACTGTCGCGGGAGCCGGGGGTAGGTAATTACCCTTTGGGGGATTTTTTTTAGATACCGAGGGGGGGGATAGGGTGATGACAGGGGGACAGGCAAAAAAAGGGGACAGATAGAAAAGATCGGGGAGAACGGGATCCACTCATCCGCATCAAATTGGAGACAGGGCTATTTGCCATCCTTTTCGGGGGACCCGTGGGGATCCTGTCAAAACAGGGACCCCACGGACACCAAAATCGTGATGAAAAAGGGCCTTAGGTGAAAAAATGAGGGGTAATTAAACAAATAAAATATTCCCTTTTTGAGAATGATGTAATAAATAGGTTGATTTTTCAAGGTTTAGGGGGTTTGGGAATGGGGGTGTGGTTGGAAAAGGGAAGGGGGAAAGAAAGTCAGTAATTGAGGTCGGACAGGAAAGGGGGGGGGGGGTTTGGAGAGGTTAGTGAATGAACATAGGTGGGGGAATATGAGGTTGAGTGTGTGGCCATCTTTATGAGTGGCAGAGGAGGACCATTGAGAGAGCCAAAAAGGATGCAGTGAGTGATAGAAGTTTAGAGGCAGCAGGGTGGGGAGTGTCAATGGGGATGTTGAAGTCGCCCATGATGGTAGTGGAGATGTCTGCAGAGAGGAAGTGGAGTAGCCAGGTGGTGAAGTGGTCAAGAAAAGTGGAGAATGATCCTGGGGGGGGTGGTAGATAACAGCTAACTGAAGTTTGCAGGGGGAGTAGATACGACAGAGTGTACCTTGAAAGAGGGGAGAATAGCAGAGAGTGGCAGTGGGATTGGGGTACAGGACCAATTGTCAGACAGAAGTAAGCCCATCCCTCCATGCTTGTTGCTAGGGCGGGGGGTATGAGAGAGACTGAGTCCACTATAGGAAAGTGCAGCTGAGGAGGCTGCATCGGGGTGAGCCAGGTTTCAGTTGTGCCAATGAATGAGAGATAGTTAGTGGTGAAGAGGTTGTGGATGTAAGAGAGTTTGTTGCAGATGGAGCGAGTGTTCCATAGTGATCCAGGTAGAGGGATTGGGGGAGCTGGGGCTGGTCGAATGGGTATAAGGTTATTAAGGTTGCGGAGTTTAGAGTTGGAGTGTGGGTATCGGTTAAAAGTAACTGGAGATGTGATGAGGGGTCCAGGATTTGGAAATATGTCATCAGCAAGTAGGAGAAACAGGGAGAGGGTCAGATGGTGGGGGTAGGAGAGGTTACGTGCATGTTTGGAGACAAAGGATTGTATGTTGTATGAGAAGAAATAGTTCTGTGGAGGAGGTGAGGTGGCTGGGCAGGATAGAGGGAGAGAGTATTCATTACTGGGTGGATGGATAAATGGAGTTAGTATGAAAAGAAGAAGTATAGGGGTGAGGGTAAAAATAAGAGGAAACATAGTTGACAGTAACTATGTACTGCAGCACGTAACTATGTACTGCAGCACTTAGTGATGAGGTGCAGCAGGGGTGAGAAGCAGCCATGGTAGCAGATGCTGCCAGTTATCAGATGCAGTGAAGAGATGTGTGGTAGCGATGAAGTTGTGTCAAGTCAGGACCAAGTCTATAACACATAGGGATGAGGTATGGCACGGGATGAGATGCAGACAGGGGTCTGATGTAGCCAGGGATTAAATGCAGTGGAAGGATGTGTGATGGTGATGAAGTTGTGCAAAGTCAGGACTGCATGCGCAAGTGCAGCCAGGGATCTGATGCAGTCAGGGATTAGATGCAGCCAGGAGTCAGATGCAGCTAGGGATCAGGTGCAACCAGGGATCAGATGCAGCTTGAAATCAGATGCAGCCAGGGGTCAGGTGCAGCTAGGGATCAGATGCAGCCAGGGGTCTGGTATAGCCAGGGATCAGATGTAGCCGGGGATCAGGTGTGGCCGGGGATCAGATGCAGCTGGGGGTCAGCAGCAGCAAGAGATGAGCGGTGGTGATGAATCAATGCCAGGGTGTAGGCTGTTGGCGTTGTGCTGCTGGTGCAGTCATTCGGCAGGGGCAGGTGCGTGGCAAGCCTGTCGGCTTGTACTGTAAGGTGCTTCCCTGGGCCTGTGTCTTTGGTGCAGGGACAGGGATGTAGGAGATAGGAGGGGTCGTGGCCAGAGCTAAGAAGCTCCGGGTTGCAGAGGTAGTAGTATAAGTGGACGGGCCAGTATAGAGGTACAGCCGGGGCGGGCCATTACTGAAGATGAACGGAATGGAACGGGATGGTAGAGGTTAGGGCAGGATGGTAGGAGTCCTGTGGCACACGTGCCTCTCATACCGCGGCCATATTGATACTTTTATTTAGCAGCTATGCAAACTCCCTTAGTATGTATTATTTTCAGGGTATGTCTTAATTTCGGGGAAATAGGGTAGATTCTCCAGCTTCTCCATGGAGTGCACGCTTGCCATTCCCGCATGCCGCAGTGTGATGACCTCATCACGGTGCTGCACACTGGGCCGCGGAACGACTATGTTTTCCAGACGCAATTAAAGGTAAAGTGCCAGTCCTCCGGCGGCCATAGGACTGCCTTGGGACTGGCCAGGGCAGACTGCCGTGCAGTGACAGAGATATGCATCCACGGGGACACACATCCATGTGAAGCAGGCGCTGGGGTCAGGGGTCGGCGGGCCTGGTCATGACCCTTATGAGCCCGATCGTTACGTCCTGCCTGGAAGGAGCTCATACATCCAGATGTAGTCACTAATATGTACCAGGAAGCAGCCCCCACTGTGTAGTGTCTTAAGTGGTGAACCAGCTAGAGACTGTATGGCCTGCAGTAAGGACCTGGAAGGAGACCATACATTCTGATGTAGCCACTAGTATACACCTGCAAGGAGCCTGTATTCTCTAGTGTCTTCAGTAGTGAACCAGCTATACTGTATAGGCTTCAGTCAGGACCTGGAAGGAGCTTGTATTCTCTACTGTATAGGCTGCAGTCAGGACCTGCAATTAGCCTGTACTCTCTAGCGTCTTCATTAGTGAAGCAGCTATACAGTATGGGCTGCAGTCAGGTCCTGCAAGGAGCCTGTACATTCTGATGTAACCACTAATATATACCTGGAAGGAGCCTGTATTCTCTAGTGTCTTCAGTTGTGAAGAAGCTAGACAGTATGGGCTGCAGTCAGGACCTGGATGGAGCCTGTATTGTCTACTGTATAGGGTGCAGTCAGGACCTGCAATTAGCCTGTACTCTCTAGCGTGTGCATTAGTGAAGCTGCTAGACAGTATGGGCTGCAGTCAGGACCTGCAAGGAGCCTGTACATTCTGATGTAACCACTAATATATACCTGGAAGGAGCCTGTATTCTCTAGTGTCTTCAGTTGTGAAGAAGCTAGACAGTATGCGCTGCAGTCAGAACCTGGATGGAGCCTGTATTGTCTACTGTATGGGCTGCAGTCAGGACCTGCAATTAGCCTGTACTCTCTAGCGTCTTCAATAGTGAAGCAGCTAGACAGTATGGGCTGCAGTCAGGACCTGCAAGGAGCCTGTACATTCTGATGTAACCACTAATATATACCTGGAAGGAGCCTGCATTCTCTAGTGTCTTCAGTTGTGAGGAAGCTAGACCGTATGGGCTGCAGTCAGGACCTGCAAGGAGCCTGTATTGTCTACTGTATGGGCTGCAGTCAGGACCTGCAATTAGCCTGTACTCTCTAGCGTCTTCATTAGTGAAGCAGCTATACAGTATGGGCTGCAGTCAGGTCCTGCAAGGAGCCTGTACATTCTGATGTAACCACTAATATATACCTGGAAGGAGCCTGTATTCTCTAGTGTCTTCAGTTGTGAAGAAGCTAGACAGTATGGGCTGCAGTCAGGACCTGGATGGAGCCTGTATTGTCTACTGTATAGGCTGCAGTCAGGACCTGCAATTAGCCTGTACTCTCTAGCGTGTGCATTAGTGAAGCTGCTAGACAGTATGGGCTGCAGTCAGGACCTGCAAGGAGCCTGTACATTCTGATGTAACCACTAATATATACCTGGAAGGAGCCTGTATTCTCTAGTGTCTTCAGTTGTGAAGAAGCTAGACAGTATGCGCTGCAGTCAGAACCTGGATGGAGCCTGTATTGTCTACTGTATGGGCTGCAGTCAGGACCTGCAATTAGCCTGTACTCTCTAGCGTCTTCAATAGTGAAGCAGCTAGACAGTATGGGCTGCAGTCAGGACCTGCAAGGAGCCTGTACATTCTGATGTAACCACTAATATATACCTGGAAGGAGCCTGCATTCTCTAGTGTCTTCAGTTGTGAGGAAGCTAGACAGTATGGGCTGCAGTCAGGACCTGCAAGGAGCCTGTATTGTCTACTGTATGGGCTGCAGTCAGGACCTGCAATTAGCATGTACTCTCTAGCGTGTGCATTAGTGAAGCTGCTAGACTGTATAGGCTGCAGTCAGGACCTGGAAGGAGCCTGTATTCTCTACTGTATAGGCTGCAGTCAGGACCTGCAATTAGCCTGTACTCTCTAGCGTGTGCATTAGTGAAGCTGCTAGACAGTATAGGCTGCAGTCAGGACCTGGAAGGAGCCTGTATTCTGTACTGTATAGGCTGCAGTCAGGACCTGCAATTAGCCTGTATTCTCTAGCGTCTTCATTAGTGAAGCTGCTAGACAGTATGGGCTGCAGTCAGGACCTGGATGGAGCCTGTATTCTGTACTGTATAGGCTGCAGTCAGGACCTGCAATTAGCCTGTATTCTCTAGCGTGTGCATAAGTGAAGCAGCTAAACTGTATAGGCAGCAGTCAGGACCTGCAAGGAGCCTGTACATTCTGATGTAACCACTAATATATACCTGGAAGGAGCCTGTACTCTCTAGCGTCTTCATTAGTAAAGCAGCTATACTGTATGGGCTGCAGTCAGGACCTGCAAGGGGCCTGTACATTGTGATATAACCACTTATATAAACCTGGAAGGAGCCTGTATTCTCTAGCGTCTTCATTAGTGAAGCAGCTATACTGTATGGGCTGCAGTCAGGACCTGGATGGAGCCTGTATTCTGTACTGTATAGGCTGCAGTCAGGACCTGCAATTAGCCTGTATTCTCTAGCGTGTGCATAAGTGAAGCAGCTATACTGTATGGGCTGCAGTCAGGACCTGCAAGGAGCCTGTACATTCTGATGTAACCACTAATATATACCTGGAAGGAGCCTGTATTCTCTAGCGTCTTCACTAGTGAAGCAGCTATACTGTATGGGCTGCAGTCAGGACCTGCAAGGAGCCTGTACATTGTGATATAACCACTTATATAAACCTGGAAGGAGCCTGTATTCTCTAGCGTCTTCACTAGTGAAGCAGCTATACTGTATGGGCTGCAGTCAGGACCTGCAAGGAGCCTGTACATTCTGCTGTAACCACTAATATAAACCTGGAAGGAGCCTGTATTCTCTAGCGTCTTCATTAGTGAAGCAGCTATACTGTATGGGCTGCAGTCAGGACCTGCAAGGAGCCTGTACATTGTGATATAACCACTTATATAAACCTGGAAGGAGCCTGTATTCTCTAGCATCTTCAGTAGTGAGGGTGCTAGACTGTATAGGCTGCAGTCAGGACCTGGAAGGAGCCTGTACATTCTGCTGTAACCACTAATATATACCTGGAAGGAGCCTGTACTCTCTAGCGTCTTCATTAGTAAAGCTGCTATACAGTATGGGCTGCAGTCAGGACCTGCAAGGGGCCTGTACATTGTGATATAACCACTTATATAAACCTGGAAGCAGCCTGTATTCTCTAGCATCTTCAGTAGTGAGGGTGCTAGACTGTATAGGCTGCAGTCAGGACCTGCAAGGGGCCTGTATTCTCTAGCATCTTCAGTAATGAGGGTGCTAGACTGTATAGGCTGCAGTCAGGACCTGCAAGCAGCCTGTATTCTCTAGCATCTTCAGTAGTGAGGGTGCTAGACTGTATAGGCTGCAGTCAGGACCTGCAGGCAGCCTGTATTCTCTAGACTCAACCCTTCTCCATCCTTCTCTCAGCTCTTCAGGTCTCCTCAGCCAATCACAGGCCTCATTATTAAGGAGCCAGCCAATCAGAGAGCGGCATCCTGAGAGGTTAATCCTCAACTGTCAGTGATGTGGCCACGCCCCCGCTATCTCCCTGCGCGGGAAGCTGTGTGGTAACGGTCGTGACTCGGGGAATGGCGACGTCTCCTGCGTTACCTCAGATATCACCACAGGCCGCACAGATTGTGTCTCACATTAAAACACGTAATAAAATGGAGTCTGGACCAGTATGAATCCTCACATTATCACATATTTCCACACAAATTATGGATGTTAGGAAAGTTATTAATATTCTGCCTCCATTTTGGCAGAGGACAAGCTGGTCGGCCGCCATATTGTTTGTCACTGTATAAAAATTAACCAAAGCAGTGATTCAGCTCTGCCCAGACACACAAATGTTCCCAGGTCCGGACTGAGGGGTCAAAATAAGACATTTGTCTAACAGAAGGCGGCTGGTCCCCAAAAGCCACAATAATGAGGGTCTGCGGCCGCCATGACACAGGTGGACGGGCCACAATAATGAGGGTGTATGGAAGCCATGACACAGGTGGACGGGCCACAAGAATGAGGGTCTGCGGCCGCCATGACACAGGTGGACGGGCCACAATAATGAGGGTGTATGGAAGCCATGACACGTGGGCTGGCCACAATAATGAGAATGTATGGAAGCCATGACACAGGTGGACGGGCCACAATAATGAGAGTGTATGGCCGCCATGACACAGGTGGACGGGCCGCAATAATGAGAGTGTATGGAAGCCATGACACGTGGGCTGGCCACAATAATGAGAATGTATGGAAGCCATGACACAGGTGGACGGGCCACAATAATGAGAGTGTATGGAAGCCATGACACGTGGGCTGGCCACAATAATGAGAATGTATGGAAGCCATGACACAGGTGGACGGGCCGCAATAATGAGGGTGTATGGCAGCCATGACACAGGTGGACGGGCCACAATAATGAGGGTGTATGGCAGCCATGACACAGGTGGACGGGCCACAATAATGAGGGTGTATGGCAGCCATGACACAGGTGGACGGGCCACAATAATGAGGGTCTGCGGCCGCCATGACACAGGTGGACGGGCCACAATAATGAGGGTGTATGGCAGCAATGACACAGGTGGACGGGCCACAACAATGAGGGTGTATGGCAGCCATGACACAGGTGGACGGGCCACAACAATGAGGGTGTATGGCAGCCATGACACAGGTGGACGGGCCACAATAATGAGGGTGTATGGCAGCCATGACACAGGTGGACGGGCCACAATAATGAGGGTGTATGGCAGCCATGACACAGGTGGACGGGCCACAATAATGAGGGTGTATGGCAGCCATGACACAGGTGGACGGGCCTCAATAATGAGGGTGTATGGCAGCCATGACACAGGTGGACGGGCCACAAGAATGAGGGTGTATGGCAGCCATGACACAGGTGGACGGGCCACAAGAATGAGGGTGTATGGCAGCCATGACACAGGTGGACGGGCCACAAGAATGAGGGTGTATGGCAACCATGACACAGGTGGACGGGCCACAATAATGAGGGTGTATGGAAGCCATGACACAGGTGGACGGGCCACAAGAATGAGAATGTATGGAAGCCATGACACAGGTGGACGGGCCACAATAATGAGAGTGTATGGCCGCCATGACACAGGTGGACGGGCCGCAATAATGAGAGTGTATGGAAGCCATGACACGTGGGCTGGCCACAATAATGAGAATGTATGGAAGCCATGACACAGGTGGACGGGCCACAATAATGAGAGTGTATGGAAGCCATGACACGTGGGCTGGCCACAATAATGAGAATGTATGGAAGCCATGACACAGGTGGACGGGCCGCAATAATGAGGGTGTATGGCAGCCATGACACAGGTGGACGGGCCACAATAATGAGGGTGTATGGCAGCCATGACACAGGTGGACGGGCCACAATAATGAGGGTGTATGGCAGCCATGACACAGGTGGACGGGCCACAATAATGAGGGTCTGCGGCCGCCATGACACAGGTGGACGGGCCACAATAATGAGGGTGTATGGCAGCCATGACACAGGTGGACGGGCCACAATAATGAGGGTGTATGGCAGCCATGACACAGGTGGACGGGCCACAATAATGAGGGTGTATGGCAGCCATGACACAGGTGGACGGGCCACAATAATGAGGGTGTATGGCAGCCATGACACAGGTGGACGGGCCACAATAATGAGGGTGTATGGAAGCCATGACACAGGTGGACGGGCCACAATAATGAGGGTGTATGGCAGCCATGACACAGGTGGACAGGCCACAAGAATGAGAGTGTATGGCTGCCATGACACAGGTGGACGGGCCACAATAATGAGGGTGTATGGCAGCCATGACACAGGTGGACGGGCCACAAGAATGAGAGTATATGGCAGCCATGACACAGGTGGACGGGCCTCAATAATGAGGGTGTATGGCAGCCATGACACAGGTGGACGGGCCACAAGAATGAGAGTGTATGGCAGCCATGACACAGGTGGACGGGCCACAAGAATGAGAGTGTATGGCTGCCATGACACAGGTGGCTGGACCACACAAGAATGAGGGTGTATGGCAGCCATGACACAGGTGGATGGGCCACAACAATGAGAGTGTATGGCAGCCATGACACAGGTGGACGGGCCACAACGATGAGAGTGTATGGCAGCCATGACACAGGTGGACGGGCCACAATAATGAGGGTGTATGGCAGCCATGACACAGGTGGACGGGCCACAATAATGAGGGTGTATGGCAGCCATGACACAAGTGGACGGGCCACATAATGAGGGTGTATGGCAGCCATGACACAGGTGGACAGGCCACAATAATGAGGGTGTATGGCAGCCATGACACAGGTGGACGGGCCACAATAATGAGGGTGTATGGCAGCCATGACACAGGTGGACGGGCCACAATAATGAGGGTGTATGGCAGCCATGACACAGGTGGACAGGCCACAAGAATGAGGGTGTATGGCAGCCATGACACAGGTGGACGGGCCACAAGAATGAGAGTGTATGGCAGCCATGACACAGGTGGACGGGCCTCAATAATGAGGGTGTATGGCAGCCATGACACAGGTGGACGGGCCACAAGAATGAGAGTGTATGGCAGCCATGACACAGGTGGACGGGCCACAAGAATGAGAGTGTATGGCTGCCATGACACAGGTGGACGGGCCTCAATAATAAGGGTGTATGGCAGCCATGACACAGGTGGACGGGCCACAAGAATGAGAGTATATGGCAGCCATGACACAGGTGGACGGGCCTCAATAATGAGGGTGTATGGCAGCCATGACACAGGTGGACAGGCCACAAGAATGAGAGTGTATGGCAGCCATGACACAGGTGGACGGGCCACAAGAATGAGAGTGTATGGCTGCCATGACACAGGTGGACGGACCACAAGAATGAGGGTGTATGGCAGCCATGACACAGGTGGATGGGCCACAACAATGAGAGTGTATGGCAGCCATGACACAGGTGGACGGGCCACAACGATGAGAGTGTATGGCAGCCATGACACAGGTGGACGGGCCACAATAATGAGGGTGTATGGCAGCCATGACACAGGTGGACGGGTCACCATAATGAGGGTGTATGGCAGCCATGACACAGGTGGACGGGCCACAATAATGAGGGTGTATGGCCGCCATGACACAGGTGGACGGGCCACAACGATGAGAGTGTATGGCAGCCATGACACAGGTGGACGGGCCACAAGGATGAGAGTGTATGGCAGACATGACACAGGTGGACAGGCCACAATGATGAGAGTGTATGGCAGCCATGACAGAGGTGGACAGGCCACAAGAATGAGAGTGTATGGCAGCCATGACACAGGTGGACGGGCCACAATAATGAGAGTGTATGGCAGCCATGACACAGGTGGACAGGCCACAATAATGAGGGTGTATGGCAGCCATGACACAGGTGGACAGGCCACAATAATGAGGGTGTATGGCAGCCATGACACAGGTGGACAGGCCACAAGAATGAGGGTCTGCGGCCGCCATGACACAGGTGGACGGTCCACTATAATGAGGGTGTGCAGGAGTGGTGACACAGGTGAATGGGCCACAATAGTGCATGTCTGCAGTCGCCATGATGCAGGTGGACGGGCCACAATAATGCATGTCTGCAGTCGCCATGATGCAGGTGGAGGGTCCTGCAAGGTTGTGGCTACATTTTAGCATATGTACCTTGGTCAGGATTAATGGGAGTCCCTCAATGCTGACAAATACAGGCAGATACTTCTCCATAATATAAGGCCTTTTGCACACATGCAGTTTTTGATGAGATTTTTTACCTCAGAATTTGTAAGACAAAACCAGGAGTGTGAGGAACAGTGTAATAGTAACACGTCAGCACTTCTGTATTTATCACACACTCCTGGTTTTGGCTACAAATCCTGAGGTAAAAATGAAGGCTGTGTGCTCACGGTCTGGAGGAGCTGCATGTTGGATGCAGCTCCTCCGGACCTGAGTGAAGCCGCGGGTGGCCGCAGGGAGACCGCAGCCTCCCTGTACTCCCCATGTGCGAAGGGTGAAGGGCGGCTTCTCCCTGCATGCACCCGATGGTAGCCGCTTCCGACTCCGCAGCATGAAATGAACATGCGGAGGAGGAGCAGAATGGCGTCAACCTGCACCGCAGCTGTCAGATCGCTGCGTTCGGGTTAAGCATAGTGAGGATGGGATTTCTTGATATCCCATTCACTATGCTTATACTTTACTATGCTGAGGCAAGACGCTGCGTCCAAAACGCTGAGTACACTGATCGTGTGCAGGCACCCTAACAAATACTCAATATCTGCACGTGGCCTAAGCCTTTCATAGGATACTGACGAATATTGGACCAATATGTGCAAAAGGGACACCACTTAGGGCCTGTTCACAGTTGGCGGGAAAATTTTGCTGATGATTTTGTCGCAGTGTGTTTTTAATTTTGTGCAGACTTTTTTTCACTTTTTATGAAAAGGATTTTGAAAAAAAAATATATATATATTTTCGCCACATGCACATGTTGAGTATTTGGAGAGTTTTTTACCTCAGTGTTTGTAGCCAAACTGAGGTGGGGGTAAAAAATTGCGGAAGTGGTGACGTGTTTCTATTACACTTTTCCTCTGACTGTTCCACCCTTTTTTTTGGCTAAAAATCCTGTGGTAAAAATTGAACAAATATTCAACATGTGCACGGGTTGTAAGGGATGAAGTGAAGTCCTACTAGGCCTCGTGCACTTGCTGAGTATTTGGTGAGTTTTTACCTCAGTATTTGTAAGGCCTCGTGCACACGCTGAGTATTTGGTGAGTTGTTACCTCAGTATCTGTAAGGCCTCGTGCACACGCTGAGTATTTGGTGAGTTGTTACCTCAGTATCTGTAAGGCCTCGTGCACACGCTGAGTATTTGGTGAGTTTTTACCTCAGTATTTGTAAGGCCTCGTGCACACACTGAGTATTTGTTGAGTTGTTACCTCAGTATCTGTAAGGCCTCGTGCACACGCTGAGTATTTGGTGAGGTTTTACCTCAGTAATGTAAGGCCTCGTGCACACGGTGAGTATTTGGTGAGGTTTTACCTCAGTAATATAAGGCCTCGTGCACCCGCTGAGTATTTGGTGATTTTATTTCTCAGTATCTGTAAGGCCTCGTGCACACGCTGAGTATTTGGTGATTTTATTCCTCAGTATTTGTAAGGCTTCGTGCACACGCTGAGTATTTGGTGAGTTTTTTAGCTCAGTATTTGTAAAGGTACCATTACACGGTACAACTTATAACCGATGTTATATGCGATCTCGGGAACGCGCTCATTTTTTGTCATCATAATGGGAGACCCAGACAATGGGGTTTAGGGCTCCGCCCTCCGGAGGTCACACTAGGTACTACAAGTTTGTAGACACCGCCTCCTCCGCTTATAAACCCCCACCGTAGGGAACATCCTCAGTTTTAAACTTAGTGTGCTCGGAGGATCACGCTTTGCTTGCACTTCACTGCATTCTCACAGTTACGTGATGGCGTATGAAGACAAGGTAAAAAGGTCCCCGTCGGGGATCCTCGACAGCCTCCCCGCTCACCCTTAGTGGCACACGCTGGTGGAGGTACCGGAGGGCGAAATGCCTGGACACTTATGTGTTCTCCCGGTACGCTGTCGTACTCCCTCTCCATCCCTCACTGGAGGCTCTGGAGAGTGGGAGTTGGGAGCCTTGCACAGCTCCGCTCCGTCCGAGGCCTCCCTAAATGGTGCTTACAGACCGGACTGGAGCCAGCCCAGTCCGAGGCCTCCCATTATGGTGCTTACACTCCGGACTGGTGCTGCACCCCCGTCCGAGGCCTCCCTAAATGGTGCTTACAGACCGGACAGGCACTGAGGCCCGTGTGCCTTCTGTGTGCCTGGGGGTAGTGTCTGACACTTTATGTGTCCTGACACTCAGACCGCGCGTACCCTCGGGTCCGCGGTTCTGGCGGTGTACCCTGTGCTGGGGTCACCCTGGCTGACCGCCCTGTGTGTCACAGGGGCTGCGGCTGCAGACTGCAAGTGTTTATACATGTTTCTAACGGTCTGTGTGTGTGTGTGGATATTCACACTTTTCCCGCGCTGCGGGCTCTGGGCTCCTCCATTGCGGAGGCTACCTGGAGGAGGGAAGCAGCTCTTGCGGTGACGTCACCGGGGGGCGTGTGTGTGTGCTTCCCGCGTGTTCTCGGCGCCGCCCACGACTTGACTCTCGGCGGCCATCTTCTCCTCACTCCCGGCTGGGATCTACAGCAGCGCGTGTCTGCACTCCAAGGGGAGACCGGAACTCGCGGAGGTCACACACACACACCGCTTCCTCCCACCGCTTTACTGCGGTCGGTAAGCCACCGGGATTCCCGGTTTATTTGTCTGCACAAATTGGCTTATATTCCCCTACTGTGGCGATGTCCTCAGTTGGGAAGCATGCTGCTAAGGCGGCGGAGATCACCATTACCTGTGCCACATGCAATGGGACAATGGTGGAGGGGTCCTGCAATAACTGTGGACGCCCTGAGACCCGGCCTGTCACTGCTGAGTCAGCGACTCCGGGATTATACCCTGGGGTTCAGGTGATCCCAGGGCCATGGGAAACGCAGAATAGGATCAATGAATCCCTGCTGTCCCAGATGTCCTCCATGTCGCAGTCCCTGGAGGCACTTCATAGGAGACTGGAAAACCCAGCTACTCCTCCCAGTTACCCCCGGGTGTCTCTTTCTGCTGCTATGAGACCCCCTAAGCGAGCTCGTCGTGAGGACTCTCCCGAGCTCCAGGCTCTCTCTGAGGAGGAGCGTTCCTCTGATGGTGAGGATGATGATGGGGGTTCCACTCTCGGGTCTGTGTCTGAACCTCCAGATGGGGTAGAGGATTTGGTGTACTCCATCAATGAGACTTTACGTCTCGTGACTCCCCCTGAGGAAGTGACCGTACACCCGACGGAGGTCTACCAATGGCTGCGCCCAGAAGCTAGACCGAGTGGTTCCTTTATGGACCATACTAATTTTGGAAGGGTGGTTAAAGCCCCCAGGTTACATCCTGGGCGGCGTTTTGTCCGAAAACCTAAGGACAATCGTTTCCCCTTTCCTCAGGAGGTGCTCCAGGAATGGTCGCAGTCTCCAAAGGTGGACGCTTCCATGACCAGGATTGCTGCACGCTCCCTGTTTTCTGCCTCTGATAGCTCCTCATTGAAGGATGCGACGGATAGACAGGTCGAACAACTCGCCAAGTCTTCCTATGAGGCTGTGGGGTCTTCATTTGCCCCTAATTTCGCTGCGGTCTGGACATTACAAGCGATTTCCACCTGTTTGGATGGTATCACTAAGCTAGCTAAGTCCAGCCCAGAGGTCCTGGCACTTACCGACACAGCAAGGGCTTATGCGGATTATGCCAGGACGGCAGCTTTGGAAACTGCCACTCGCTCCGCGGTGGCTTCTGCCAACGCAATTGCGATCCGCAGGCTGTTGTGGCTGCGTCTTTGGGACTCAGACTCCAGATCTAAGAAGATTTTGCAAAATCTTCCATTCGCTGGTGACAGGCTTTTTGGCACCGAGCTGGACAAATTGATAAAGGATTCTGCTGAGTCTAAGATCCCGCAGAATAAGCCTAAGCCACGGTACACCGTGAAAAGGAACCCCAAGCAGTGGTCCTTTCGTTCCAGCTCTCAGTCATCAACGACGTCCACTCGCTCAGACCGAGGGGGCAAGCCTGCAACTCAGTGGCGTTCCAAGAGTCGTCAGAAGAAGCCGGCGGGGGCAGCGGCTGCCACCCCCAAGCCCGCCTCGACATGAATCGCTCTCCCATCCTACCTCCCCACAGGTGGGGGGCCGCCTGTCTCGCTTTCAGGACAAGTGGCTACTTCACGTTCAAGATCAGTGGGTTCGAGACGTAGTCTCAAGAGGTTACAGGATAGAGCTGACGTCAAGACCAATACCCCGATTCCATCGGTCGGTCCCATCCCCAGGAAAGGCCCAGGCTTTTCATCTGGTGTTGGAGGGACTCCGCAGAGACGGAGTGGTGGTCCCAGTGCCCACGGAAGAGAGGTTCAGGGGTTTTTACTCCAACCTCTTTATTGTCCCAAAGAAGGACGGCTCCTTCCGCCCGGTTTTGGACCTCAAGTTGTTCAACCGTCACGTGTTGGTTCGGAAATTCCGTATGGAATCCCTGCGCTCCGTGATCGCGGCTGTGTCACAGGGGGATTTCCTGGCGTCCATCGATATCAGGGATGCTTACCTTCACGTGCCCATTGCACCAGCTCATCAGCAATGGCTGAGATTCGCAGTGGGGGAGGAGCATTTCCAATTTGTGGCACTGCCATTCGGGCTAGCCTCGGCACCGCGGGTGTTCACAAAGGTGATGGCCTCCATGATGGCTCTCCTGCATGTGCAGGGACATGCCGTCATTCCCTATTTGGACGACCTGCTGGTCAGGGCGCCATCGGAAGACCTTTGTCGGGTCAGCCTGGAGGTGACCATGCAGTCACTGGAACAGTTCGGGTGGCTCCTCAATATCCAGAAGTCGACCCTGGTTCCAACCCAGTCATTGACATATCTGGGCATGGACTTCCATACGGACTCAGCCCTGGTGTCCCTACCTCAAGCCAAGCAGCTAGCGATCCACTCAGGAGTGCAGAATATTCTCCTGTCGCCACAATCATCCCTACGGGTATTGATGAGACTGGTGGGACGCATGGTAGCGGCGATAGAGGCGGTGCCCTTTGCACAGTTTCGCCTCCGGCCTCTCCAGCTGGAGATTCTTCGCCGATGGGACAAGAGGACGATCTCTCTGAATCGGCTGGTGACCCTTTCACAACCGACCAGGGACTCCCTGCAGTGGTGGCTCCAGCCACGTCACTTGTCACGGGGCAGGTCCTTCCTAAAACCGTCATGGTTAGTGGTGACCACCGACGCCAGTCTGAAGGGCTGGGGAGCGGTGTTCTTGCACCACAGGGCGCAAGGCCTCTGGACTCAGTCGGAGTCGGCGTTGCAGATCAACGTGCTGGAGATCAAGGCGGTCTATCTGGCGCTCCTGGCGTTTCAGAAATTCCTGTCAGGACAGCCCATTCGGGTCCAGTCCGACAATGCGACGGCCGTCGCCTACATAAATCATCAGGGAGGGACCAGAAGTGCTCAGGCCCTCGCCGAAGTCCACCGCATTCTGGCTTGGGTGGAGGAAAACGACTGCCTGATCTCCGCAGTTCACATCCCAGGGGTCGAGAACTGGGAGGCCGACTACCTGAGCCGACAGGGGATGGACGCCGGAGAGTGGTCCCTACATCCAGACGTCTTCCGGGACATCTGCGGCAGATGGGGCACTCCGGACGTGGATCTGATGGCCTCACGGCTGAATCATCAGGTGCCCCAATACATGGCAAGATCGTGGGATCCTCAGTCTCTGGGGGCGGATGCCCTGATCCTGAGTTGGTCCAGCTTCCAGCTGCCTTATGTGTTCCCGCCTCTGGCTCTGATTCCCAGGGTTCTGTGGAAAATCAGGACGGAATGCAGAGTAGCCATTCTAGTGGCTCCAGATTGGCCCAGGAGGTCCTGGTACCCGGACCTGTGGCACCTGTCAGGCGGACACAGGTGGGCTCTTCCAGAACGCGCAGATCTACTCGCGCAAGGCCCATTCTTCCACCTCAATTCCAGGGCCCTCAGATTGACTGCATGGCTCTTGAGGCCTGGCTGCTGACATCCAGAGGCTTCTCTCCTACAGTGGTTGCCACTATGAATCGGGCTAGGAAGCCTGTATCCAGGAAGATATACCACAGGACGTGGAAGATTTTCTTCTCCTGGTGTGCCTCTGGTGGACGGTCTCCGTGGCCCTTGTCCATTCCAACCTTGTTGGCTTTCCTACAGTCAGGTTTGGAGTTGGGGCTATCCCTTGGCTCTTTGAAAGGTCAAGTGTCGGCACTTTCAGTGTTGTTTGACAGGCGCTTGGCGCTCCTCCCGAAGGTTCGTCAGTTTCTGCAGGGGGTGTCTAGGGTGGTTCCGCCCTACAGGCGACCACTGGACCCTTGGGACCTTAACATGGTCCTGACGGCATTGCAGAAACCGCCGTTTGAGCCGCTAAGAGACGTTTCTCTATCTCGTCTGTCTCAGAAAGTGGTCTTTCTGGTGGCGATTACGTCTCTGAGAAGGGTCTCAGAATTGGCTGCACTTTCGTGCAAGTCACCCTTTCTGGTGGTTCACCAAGACAAGGTGGTGTTGCGCCCACGGCCTGAATTCTTGCCGAAGGTGGTGTCAACGTTTCACCTGAACCAGGAGATTGTTCTCCCATCATTCTGTCCCGCTCCCGTTCATCAGGTTGAGCGCGATCTCCATACTCTGGATCTCGTGAGGGCGGTACGCATTTATGTGTCCAGGACCGCCTCCTTTCGGAGTTCGGATTCCTTATTTGTCCTTACGACAGGTCGCTGTAAGGGGTCTGCGGCTTCAAAGTCGACCTTGGCCAGATGGATCAAGGCTCCCATTCAGGAGGCTTACCGTGCTGCTGGTCAGCCTCTCCCGGTGGGATTGAAGGCACACTCTACCAGAGCTGTTGGTGCCTCCTGGGCTTTGCGACATCGAGCGTCTGCTCTACAGGTGTGTCAGGCGGCCACTTGGTCCAGCCTGCATACTTTCTCTAAGCACTATATGGTGCATGCCCATGCCTCTGCGGACGCAAGTTTGGGCAGGCGGGTCCTCCAGGCGGCGGTTGCCCACCTTTAAGGGGAACCATGTGTTATCCGTCTTGTTGAGGAACTCTTCCCGCCCTGGGGTATTGCTTTAGGACATCCCCATTGTCTGGGTCTCCCATTATGATGACAAGAAAAAAGAGAATTTTGTTTACGTACCGTAAATTCTTTTTTCTTTATTCATCAATGGGAGACCCAGCACCCACCCAGTTGCATGTTTTGCATTTAATCTGTTCTCCGTTGAGACAGTGTTTGCCGGGTTGTTGAACCGTCTGTGCACGGCATTCTTCCCGAGGTTTCGGGTGTGGTTTAATTTCTCCTCGCAGCTTGTGGACTAAACTGAGGATGTTCCCTACGGTGGGGGTTTATAAGCGGAGGAGGCGGTGTCTACAAACTTGTAGTACCTAGTGTGACCTCCGGAGGGCGGAGCCCTAAACCCCATTGTCTGGGTCTCCCATTGATGAATAAAGAAAAAAGAATTTACGGTACGTAAACAAAATTCTCTTTTTTGTGGACACCTGTGCAACATCGCTGGTGAGCTGTCACATGTCCAGATATCGTGGACAACTCACCAACGATGTTGTAAGCAGGGATCGTTCGCAATCACCGCGAACGATCCCTGCTCACCGCTGTGTGTGGGCGAAGTCAGCCGTGACATCACTATAGCGGTGTCCACACCGAACGATGCTGCAGGTTGCTTAAGTTGAAGTTGGCAGGTTTTCCTGCATGCAGGAAGACCTGTCAACTCTGACTTGAACAACTATCGTTGTTGAATCGTGCGTTTACACGCAACAACGATGTCGTTTCAACATCGTTCCTGACGTCACTTTTGAACGATGTCGGGAACGATGTTGAAACGTGTAAAGGGGCCTTAAGGTCTCGTGCACACGCTGAGTATTTGGTGACTTTTTTACCTCAGTGTTTGTAAGGCCGGCTTCACATCATGGCACAATCATATCCGGGGCTGTCCGGTATAAACCGGACAGCCCCAAACCGGATTTTGGCCCCATAGTATCCTATGGGACAGGACGGAGCCGAATGGCAGCTATCTGCCACCCAGTTTCCATGTGTCCGGGAGAATCCGGGAGGAATCAGATTTTTCTCCCGGACACAAAATCGGAGCATGCAGCATTTTTGGAAGCTAGCCGCGGTCCTGAAATTACAGCAGCGTGCAGCCGCAGGTGTCCGGTTCCCGGATCGGGGCAATCCGACCCCATAGACTCCCATGTTAGGGAGCACCGGATTGCCCGGATCCGGGAGGATCCGATTTGGGGAGATTTTGCTCCCCGAACACAAAAATGCTGCATGCTCCGATTTTGTGTCCGGGAGAAAAATCTGATTCCTCCCAGATTCTCCCGGACACATGGAAACCGGATGCCAGATAGCTGCCATTTGGCTCCGTCCGGTCCCATAGGATACTATGGGGCCAAAATCTGGTTTATACCGGACAGCCCCGGATAGGATTGTGCCGTGGTGTGAAGCCGGCCTTACCTCAGTATTTGTAAGGCCTCGTGCACACGCTGAGTATTTGGTGAGTTTTTACCTCAGTATTTGTAAGGCCTCGTGCACACGCTGAGTATTTAGTAGGTTTTTACCTCAGTATCTGTAAGGCCTCGTGCACACGCTGTGTATTTGGTGAGTTTTTGCCTCAGAATCTGTAAGGCCTCGTGCCCACGCTGAGTATTTGGTGAGTTTTTACCTCAGTATCTGTAAGGCCTCGTGTACACGCTGAGTATTTGGTCAGTTTTTTCCTCAGTATCTGTAAAGGCCACGTCACACACATCAATCTTATGAGCGATATTGTTAGCGATCACGTGCACGCGCGATCGCTAACAATATCGCTCACATCGCTGGTGAGATGTCACACAGACAGACTCACCAGCGATGTGGAGCCGCGATCTCGCTGGTATCTATGGTAAACGTCGGGTTACTAGGCGCCGCACGGCGCTTAGTAACCCGACGTTTACCATAGATACCATCTCCCAGCATAGGCTCTGCCGCTGGGAGATCGTTCATCGTGGTGTCACACACCACGATGAAGCAGATTGATCAAGCGATTATCGCTTGATTTGAGCTCCGGCTCACAAATCTGCGATCAATCAATCAAGCGATTTTACATCGTAAAATCGCTTGGTTACACGCAGCGACGCACAAACGATATCGCTTAAGCGATCAAAAAAGCAGATCGCTTAAGCGATATCGCTCATAAGATTGATGCGTGTGACGTGGCCTTAAGGCCTCGTGCACACGCTGAGTATTTGGTGAGTTGTTACCTCAGTATCTGTAAGGCCTCGTGCACACGCTGAGTATTTGGTGAGGTTTTACCTCAGTATTTGTAAGGCCTCGTGCACACGCTAAGTATTTAGTGGGTTTTTACCTCAGTATCTGTAAGGCCTCGTGCACACGCTGAGTATTTGGTGAGTTGTTACCTCAGTATCTGTAAGGCCTCGTGCACACGCTGAGTATTTGGTGAGTTTTTGCCTCAGAATCTGTAAGGCCTCATGCACATGTTCAGTATTTGATGAGTTTTTTACCTCAGGATTTGTAGACAAAACCAGGAGTGGAACAATCAGAGGAAAAGTCTAATAGAAACAGGTGCACCACTTCCGTATTTCATTATCCACTTCTGGGTTTGGCTACAAATCCTGAGTTAAAAAACTCACCAAATACTCAATGTGTGCACGTGGCCTAAGGGTGCATGCACACGATCAGGATACGCAGCAGTTTGGACGCAGCATCTTGCCGCTGCGTCCAAAACGCTGCATAGTACAGTACAAGCATAGTGGATGGGATGTCTAGAAATCCCATCCTCACTAGGCTTGTTTTCTCCGCAGCGGTTTCCTACCTGCGGTGCAGCTTTGCGCGCTGCCGCCTCGCCGCAGCATGCTAATTTCTGTGGCGGAGTCGCTCCGGGTCCTGGGCGGCTTTCCCCCGTCCACTTTCATTACATGCGGTCTTTCCGGAGGTGCCGCTGCTGTGTCTGCGGCTCCGCTAGTTGTTTGTGCTCTGCCTTCAGTGCCTTGTCAATAAAGTTTTTTCCCTCACAGGAAGTGCATGTGAGTGTAGTGGTGAGTGCAGGATCTAAATATAGCGGTCCCCTGTGTAGCAGCGGGGCCACATAGCCATGGCCTTTCCCAGCGCTTAGCAGGCCAAGCTGGTTTTGAACCCTGACTGATTAAATAGGGGGAATAGCTACGGTATGTCTATGATTCCCACCATGTCACATAAGTAGAGCAGGTGAAGCAGCCTTGTATGACCAGGATGTGAAGAGCCAAGGCTATTTGGCCCTAACTAGCCCAGCCGAAGCTGCTTTTTCACCCAGCCTGCTTACATTGTGGGAGACACTATGCCTGTGGTTCCCCATATTGCTTAGGGTGCATCCTCATGATCAGGATACGCAGCATTTTGGACGCAGTGTCTTTACGCTGCGTCCAAAATGCTGCGTCGTACAGTACTAGCATAGTGGATGGGATTTATAGAAATCCCATACTCACTATGCTTTACCCGCCCGCAGCGTGTTTGGAGCGGTGGTGCGGGTTGCCGGGAGTCCACTTCTCCGCAGCATGTTCATTTAATGCTGCGGAGTCGGAAGAGGCTCCTATCGGGTGACTGCAGGGAGAAGCCGCCCTGCACCCGCCGCACACGGTGAGTACAGGGCGGCTGCGGCCACCCATGGCTTCACTCAGGTCCAGAGGAGCAGTGTCCTCTGGACCGTGTCCTCTAGACCGTGTGCACGCACCCTAAAGGTACCGTCACACGCGGCAATTTTGCAAGCAATTTCACAGGCAATTTGCTGGTTGCAGTGAAATCATGGATACATGGTTCTGTTTTGTTGCCGTGTAGAAATGGAACCATGTATCCATGATTTCACTGCAACCAGCAAATTGCCAGTGAAATTGCTTGCAAAATTGCCGCGTGTGACGGTACCTTTAGGGTACATCCTCACGATCAGGAGACGCAGCGTTTTGGAGTCAGCGTCTTGGCGCAGCGTCAAAAACGCTGCGTCGTAAAGTACTAGCATAGTGGATGGGATTTCAAGAAATCCGCTCCTCCGCAGCATGTTCATTTCATGCTGCGGAGTCGGAAGCGGCTGCCATTAGGTGACTGCAGGAATAAGCCGCCCCGCACCCGCCACACATGGTGAGTACAGGGCAGCTGCGGTCTCCCTGCGGCCACCCGTGGCTTCAATCTGGTCCGGAGGAGCTGCGTGTTGGACGCAGCTCCTCCGTACCGTCTGTACGCACCCTTAGGCTGTGTGCACACGATCAGTATACGCAGCGTTTTTGATGCAGCTTCTTGCCGCTGCGTTCAAAACTCTGCGGCCTACAGTATAACCAAAGTGGATATGATTGCACAAATTCCCATCCTCACTATGCTTAACCCGACCGCAGCGTGTTTGGAGCTGCGGTGCGGGTTGCCGCCATTCCGCTCCTCTGCAGCATGTTCATTTCATGCTGCCGAGTCGGAAGCGGCTCCCATTGGGTGACTGCTGGGAGCAGCTGGCCCGCAACACCAGCACATGGCGAATACAGGGCGGCTGCGGCCACCCGCGCGTTCACTAAGGTACGGAGGAGCTAAGTCCAAAACGCATCTCCTCCGGACCGTGAACACATAGCCTTACGGTGCTTCTATGTGCTCACGGTCCGGAGGAGATGCGTTTTGGACTTAGCTCCTCCATACCTGAGTGAAGGCAGAGGTGGCCGCAGGGACATCGCAGCCGCCCTGTAATCACCATGTGCTGCGGGTACACGGCGTCTTCTCCCTCCGTGCACTCGATGGGATCCGCTACAGACTCTGGAGCATGAAATGAACATGCTGTTGTGGAGCGGAATGGCGGCAACCTGCACTGCAGCTGAAAGAAAGCTGCAGTGGGCTTAAGCATAGTGGGTATGGGATTGGTTTAAATCCCATACACTATACTGATGCTGTAGTACGCAGCGTTTTTCATGGTGCGCAATTTCTCATAGGGTGCGTGCAGACGATCACTATACGCAGCGTTTTGGATGCAGCGTCTTGCCGTTGCGTCAAAAACGGTACGTACTACAGTCTAAGCATAGTGAATGAGATTTCAAGAAATCCCATCCTCACTATGCTTAACCCGCCCGCAGCGTGCTTGGAGCTGCGGTGCGGCTTGCCGGCACTCAGCTCCTCCGCAGCATTTTCTTTTCATGCTGCAGAGTCGGAAGCGTCTGGCATCCGGCGACTGCAGGGAGAAGCCGCCTCGCACCCACCGCGCATTGGGAGTACAAGGCGGCTGCGGTCTCCCTGCGTCCACCCGCGGCTTCCCTCTGGTCTGGAGGAGCCGCGTCCAACACGCAGCTACTCGGGACCGTGAGCGTGAGAAATGCAAATGTAAACAAACTGCAGATGTGGAATGGCCCAGTGGGATATCATTAAATCCCATGGGCACTATGCTTAACCGAACTGCAGCATTTCAGGTACCGTCACACCTTTTAACATCGTTCCTGACATCGTTCAAAAGTGACGTCAGGAACTATGTTGAAACGACATCGATGTTGCGCTGTTGTGTGTAAACGCACAATACAACAACGATAGTTGTTCAAGTTGGAGTTGACAGGTTTTCGTGCATTCAGGAAAACCTGTGGACTTCAACTTCACCAACCTGCAGCATCGTTCAGAGTGACAACGCAATAGCGATGTCACGGCCGATCCCGCCTATTTGCTCCATTGCAGCGGATGGCTTGCTTTGTTGATCCCAGGCCAGTGAGCCATCGCTGCGCAGACGCCGTCACCGGCAACATCTTGCCGTGTGACAGCTAGACTGCGATGTCGGAAGTGAGCGCACACCCGCGGCATCGCTTACCACATCGCAGCCGATGTTGTTAGGTGTGACAGTACCTTAAGTGTGTATGCACACGATCAGTGTACGCAGCGTCTTGCCGCTGCGTCCAAAACGCTGCGTAGTACAGTAATAGCATAATGGATGGGACTTCCAGAAATCCCCTCACTTTGCGTAACCCGCCCCGCAGCGTGTTTGGAGCTGCGGTGCGGGTTGCCGGGACTCCGCTCCTCCTTCGCATGTTCATTTCATGCTGCGGAGTCGGAAGCGGCTCCCATCGGGTGACTGCAGGGAGAAGCCGCCCTGCACTCGCCGCACACGGTGAGTACAGGGCTGCTGCGGTCTCCCTGCGGCCACCCGCGGCTTCCCTCAGGTCCGGAGGAGCCGCGTCCAACACGCAGCTCCTGCGGACCGTGTGCACGCACCCTAAGACAGATGTGGTATGGTTTGCCAACAGTCCTCTCCTCTGCATCATGTTCATGTCATGCTGCGTAGTTGGAAGCGGCTGACATTGGATGACTGCAGGGAGAAGCCACGCTGCACCAGCCGTACATGGTGACTACAGGGTGAATGCGGAGACTCGCAGGTTCCCTCGCATCCAGAGGAGCTGCGTCCAATAGGCAGCTGCTACGGTTCGTCAGCCCTTTTTTTTTGTGTGTGTTCTTGAATATCACATCTTTCTGAACATGGCGTTGTATGGCAGAGTGGGCATCAATGTCAGCAGCCTTATTATGCTGGTAAATGTTTGTGGTTTTATATATGTCATGTGTAACGCGTCCTCACTGCTGTTATGTGTCTTTAATGCGAGATCACACCGATCACAACACACACTGTCTGCGGCTGGAAGGGTACGTCGCTAGTGTCTACAGGCAGTACGTGTTGGACACACCGCCTTCAGGGCTGCAGGAAAAGTGTGGTGTCTGCAGGGAGACTGCTGCCACCCTTCACTTACCATCTCTCTTAGGTGCAGCGCAGCTTCTCCATGAGTGCCCCTGATGGTGAGCACTTTGGACTGTGCAGCATGAAATTTATATGCTGCGTAGATGCGTAACTACATTCAAACGCTGCAATGCAGAGCCAATGCTGCATTTGGGTCAAGCATACTTAGGATGTGATTGCTTAAAGGGGTTGTCCGGGCTTTTGCTATATTTCATATGTATATCTAGGCTGCAAAATGTTGACAATCTGCAATATACATGTTGATAACATTTTGCATAGTTTCCTAGATATAACACATTTGCGGCTGGCAGGGAACGTCTAGGGGGCGTGATTGTGCATGGAAATGGACAACTGGTCGTTTCCACCTACTTTAGCACAATCACGCCCCCTCCCCTATTCCCAGTATGGCCAGCCACCCCTAGGACATACAGGCCCGCCCCCTCAACACTGTACACTATTGAATTCCACCACCCCCAGGGCTCCTACTGGCCGCCCCAGCCCCTAACATCACCACCCACCCTCTCTGCAAAACAGCGGTCCCCAGTGCACTGATACAAGGTGCCGAAACCACTGCTGTGAAAGCGATTCCGGCACACTGTGTCAGAGCAGCAGGGACCTGCTGCATGTGTGTGCCTCTCACGCTGTGTGCATTGCAGGTGGGGTCTGCAGCCCTGGTCCCTGTTCTGTTCAGCCGGATCTCTGCTGTGTGGAGCCGTGCCCGTCGCCTGATCTCTCCAGCCACAACACATTACTGTGTGGCTTCTATTTTTAAGGAATCCTGCTTCTGGATGTCATCAGAAAAAAAAAAAAGGCCTTAGGCCCGTCTTCCCACCACGGCAACATCCGATCCAGGTGTGTCTGATGTGAATCGGACAGCCTCGGACCGGATCTGGACACAGAAGCAGAGGGACACATATGCCCTCCGGTCCGGTGTGCAGCCAGATGGCTCATTTGCAGCCCAGCTGGTGCCAATTCAGGCTCGCGGGGAGGTGGCCGCGTTCGTGAACTGTCAGCAGGGGACAGCTCCGTGGTGCTGAAGTTTAGCAGCGCTCAATGCGAAACTTCTGCTCCCGTTGTTCGATTCTAGGATCCAACATTATGTGGGATCCGGCACCTTTACTCCATGTTATGGGGCGACGGATTGCACCAGAAACTAGAGGATCCGGGAGGATCCAATTTCATCTGATTTTGCCCCCGGACATAAAAATGCTACAGGTTTCCTTTTTGTGTCCGGTAGAAAAATCCAAATACACCGGATCCTCCCAGACAGATGGAAACGGGGTGGAAGATAGCTGCCATCCGGCTCCATCTGGCCCCATAGGGCTGCATGGGGTGAAAATCGGGTCCGGCCCAGTCAAGTTTACACCGGACAGCCCCGGATTGGATTTCACCGTGGTGTGAAGGCAGCCTTACCAGCCTCTTCCAGCGTCCCTGGTAGTGGGTGGCACGCTGGGTCAAAAAGGGGTTAATACCAGCTTTGTTATAGAAGCTGGTATTAAGCACTGAGATTCTTAATGTGAGGCCAAATTAAACCCGGAATCTCCTATAAAGTTTTACAAAAACACACCGCCAGTGGCGTAGCGTGGGGGGGGCGGAGGGGGAGGTCCGCCCCAGGCGGCACCTGTGTAAGGGCGGCAGCCGGCAGCAGGGCTGTATTCACAGCGCAGGGGAGCGCGAGCGGTTTTTTGTTCTTTCTTTACCTCCCTCCCCCCGACTCCATATGAAAACTGGAGTCTTTGTGGGGGAGGGAGGGTGCATTGCCGCCCGGCCGCGGCGCCCGCATGTATTGCGCCCCGCTCCCGGCCCCCAGCGCTGACAGGAAGCCGCTGGAAGCTCTGCTGCTTCCTGTCAAGTGCTGGTGCGGTGGAGGCGCCTGCAGTGCTGGCGGCTCCTCCACTCAGCCGGCCCCCATGGACCCGGAGAGGTGAGGGAAACTGCAGGGGACAGGGGGGCAGAGGAGAAGAGGACAGGGGGGTAGAAGGACAGGGACAGAGGAGAAGAGGACAGGGGGGCAGAAGGACAGGAACAGGGGGACAGAGAAGAGGACAGGGGAACAGGAGAAGAGGACAGGGTGACAGGAACAGGAGGACAGAGAAGAGGACAAGGGGGGCAGAAGGACAGGAACAGGAGGACAGAGGAGAAGACGAGCAGCTGGAGGGACAGAGGAGAGGAGGACGGGTGTGCAGCAGGACAGAGGAGAGGAGGACAGAGGATAGGGGTGCAGGAGGACAGAGGAGAGGAGGACGGGGGTGCAGCAGGACAGAGGAGAGGAGGACGGGGGTGCAGGAGGACAGAGGAGGACGGGGGTGCAGGAGGACAGGGGTGCAGGAGGACGGGGGTGCAGGAGGACAGGGGTGCAGGAGGACAGAGGAGGACAGGGGTGCAGGAGGACAGAGGAGAGGAGGACGGGTGTGCAGCAGGACAGAGGAGAGGAGGACGGGGGTGCAGGAGGACAGAGGAGGACGGGGGTGCAGGAGGACAGAGGAGGACGGGGGTGCAGGAGGACGGGGGTGCAGGAGGACAGAGGAGGACGGGGGTGCAGGAGGACAGAGGAGGACGGGGGTGCAGGAGGACGGGGGTGCAGGAGGACAAAGGGAGAGGAGGACGGGGGTGCAGAAGGACAGAGGAGAGGAGGACGGGGTGCAGGAGGACAGAGGATAGGAGAGGACGGGGCTGCAGGAGGACGGGGCTGCAGGAGGACGGGGCTGCAGGAGGACGGGGCTGCAGGAGGGACAGAGGAGAGGACGACTGGTGCGCAGGAGGAGTGGGGCTGTGTGTGGTGATAATGGCAGCTGTACCAGGTGTCTCTACCTCTATGCGGCAGCCTCCACCTTCCTGTTTTGGCAGGGTGTGGCATGCTGGAAATTGTAGTTCTCCTGCCAGTTCTGGCATCACTGTATGGTTTCTGGGCAGTGTGTTGGATGCTGGGAGTTGTAGTTCTCCTGGGCGGGCTCAATGTTCTCCCACCTCCTGTCTGTGGTTATTGTGCCTCTTCTGGATGTCCTCAGCTCCGTGCTGTGCACAGACAGTGTACCACAATATCTCCAGCTCCGTGCTGTGCACAGTGTACCACCATGTTCCCAGCTCCGTGCTGTGCACAGTGTACCACCACGTCCCCAGCTCCATGCTGTACACAGTGTACCACCATGTCTTCATCTTCGTGCTGTGCACAGACAGTGTACCGTATATTGTCTGTGCATAGCACGGAGCTGGGGACGTGGTGGTACACTGTGTACAGCACGGAGCTGAGGACGTGGTGGTACACTGTGTACAGCACGGAGCTGGGGACGTGGTGGTACACTGTGTACAGCACGGAGCTGGGGACGTGGTGGTACACTGTGTACAGCACGGAGCTGAGGACGTGGTGGTACACTGTGTACAGCACGGAGCTGGGGACATGGTGGTACACTGTGTACAGCACGAAGCTGAGGACACGGTGGACACTGTCTCCAGCCGCCTTAAAATCAGTCTGTTTCTCATCCAGGAGAGTCGGACGAGTTACATCCGTTTTTTAGTCCGTTTGGCAACTGCTGTGCGAGTGTCCGACATTTTTCTCAGATCACATCTGTGTGCAATGCGTTTTTTTTCTCAGCAGCTATTAGTGTATAATCATTTACAGGAACATTTTACAGTGTTCTCAGCTACAGAATGAGAATGTATCTATGAAAAAAAACGGATGCCTCTCGGATGGTCGGTGTGTGGTCTGTGATTTTGTCAGACACATAGACTTGCATTGGTGAGTCTCGCGCGGGAATCGCAGACTGTCGCAGCATGTTGCAACTTTTTTCTCATCCTGAATCTGGATGAGAAAAAAGCGTCCGACACTGGTTATTGTGCTCTCAGAGATTGATTGCAATGCGAGAAAATCACACATTAAACTCATGAGAGTTTCACGCCAGTGTGTCCGTACCCTAATACTAAAATCCATATAGTAATCCTACAATGTCTGCGGGACATGGTGTGGGGAGGGTTTATGGCTCAGTTAGTACACTCCATACTTCTTGTTATTAACCAGTTAATGCTCTCTTGTCCACCGCACTGCAGTGTCAAAAGAGGACGACAGTGAGGCAGACAGCAACACGGCATCAGAGAGCCCCTGACCTCGAAATAGAAGATCTCAGATCCCGGTATTGTGACATCATATTAAGAATAAAGTTTTTTGCATTTATATTACACTCTGAACTCCACAGTACAGCGGCGAAAAATTGCTCCGGCCCCGGGCCCTCCTTGAGTCCTGCTAGTTACCATACACTGGGGTTGTGCAGAGGTGGCGGTGCACAGTGACAACCCCAATAGGTGAGTGGCCATTTGGCCCAATACTTACCACCCAATTGCACCCCTTCTCTTTGTGTTTTAGTATAGTAGTTATATTCTTGTATATAGGGGCAGACAGTGTATACTATGTATACTTCCGGATTATCAACAACCAAAGGGGCGACAAATTTTTCGACCGCCCCGGGCGCCACAAACAGTTGCTACGCCACTGCACACCGCACTAACAAAAATAAAAAAATACATATAAACACAGAGCCACGCTTAGGGGCGCCATCTTTACTACTGCCATTGACCCCTCCAACGATCCTGGTGTTTTTTCTTCAGTCTTTTGTCTTATTCTTATGATGCTGCTTTGCTTCATCACTGACAATGGGCCAAAAGTCCTCACCCCGTGCTTGGTGATCACTGAACGAGACAGCGGCTGCTAAGCGGTGACGTAAACGCTAACTCCATTGCCATAGGAAGCAAAGGGCCGCTTTGTAGAGCAAACATGAACACGGGATCCCCACAGTCACCTCCTGCTTGGCAGCACCTCTGTCACCGCGGCATTCACCATCAACTTTGAGAGTTGCAGGCCCGCTAAAATGAAACACGTTTACCGCCGCAACTATCAAGCTGCACATGAATGCAACTTTTAATGTGCGGATCAAATTTGCCCTGACATTAAAGCCCCCGTCATACCAGGCGACAGGGCTGGGGATGTTGGCGGCGACTGGCGGGTGCGCGCACGTTCTTGGCACCCAGCCAGCATCCCCCATTGACAGAGGGCGACATCACCAGCCCCGCGCCGGAGAGCTGTCAGGCGGCATCCCCACCGGGGTGTCTGGAAACCCCAGCGGCGATGCAGGACAATGGGAGCCTATGGCTCCCATCGCCTCCAGGTCGCCGGCGCCCGGTTACATGGGGCGATGTTGTGCACATCGCCCCATGATGGTCGCCTGGTTTCAGAGCACTGCTCTGAAACCAGGCGACCGCCCGGCACCTGCCGAGTCGCCCCTTTACATGAGGCGACGTAGGGGCAATGTCGTCGCCGATAGGCCACGTCCCCACGTAATGGGAGGCGATGTCGCCCCGTGTGACGGGGGCTTAAGAATATCAGGAAAACAGGACACAGTGTGAGTGATGTGTGCTTCTGGAAATAACACCAGAAACCTTGAAGTGTGGTGCAATGGTGCTGTTTTATAGATACGCGTTTGGGAGCCGTGTCTTCTCCTTTCCCCGCACGGCTCAGAAACACGGACAAATACAACAGCACCTCACCACACCTCAGGGGTTCTGGTGTTCTTTCCAGCAGCACACATCACTCACACTTTGTCCTGTTTGGCAGATGTTTGCCACCATGCAAGTGGGGGTGTGGATCCAGCAGCAGTTCTACGAGTGCCTACACAGGTTGTGAGGTATACACAACCACACAAGGTGAGGTTAGAGCAATTTTAACTAAGAGGGCATCTGACCACTTCCCTTACTTGCTAAGACAATGAAGAGTAAGTCTGAATGGGCCATTTGTGTCTCAGCTTTGTCATAACTTGGATCCTCCAGTGCTTATACCAGCCATTATATACCAGCCCTCCCGGACCAGAGGGAAACCGTGGGTGGCCGCAGGGAGACCGCAGCCGCCCTGCACTCACCGTGTGCGGCGGGTGCGGGTGGTTTATCCCTGCAGTCACCCGATGGGAGCCGCTTCCGACTCCACAGCATGAAATGAACATGCTACAGAGGAGCGGACTCCCGGCAACAGATCCAAACACACTGCGGCAGGGTTACGCATAGTGAAGATGGGATTTCTTGAAATACCATCTACTATGCTAGTACTGTACTACTCGGCGTTTTGGACGCAGCGGCAAGACGCTGCGTACACTGATCGTGTGCACGCACCCTTGGCCAGCTGAGGGTGGCACCTTACAGATGTCTGCCTTTATCGGGCTTCACTAAAAAATGAAGGTAAGAGCCACGCGTTCATATGTTCTTATTTCTTTATTTTACACCCTATAACACCTGCTTGGTTGCAATACCCTAATGTGTATGGCCACCAAGCTGAATCACAATCCAGACTGAGGAAATCCACTTAGATTACAACAGCCAAACACAGAGGCTTACAAACACTGTCAGCTTCTGTGCTTGGCTGTTTGTCTGACAGTGCAGTGAATATAAATTAGCGTAATTGGTGGCCCTGCGAGTGCCATTGGGAGTACGATAAGCACAAGCTACCTCTTCTAACATGTCTATATCTAGGTAGCCTATGGCGTAGTTCACATCTGTGCGCCGATGCATTGGGTATTATTGCATTAGCGGCGGTGTTAGCGCAGGTACTAGCACAGCTAAACGCAAGCAATTACAGCACCGGCAAGATAATGCGGCTTGCCCTACCACCGCCATTACCTTGTATGGGCAACCACAGGAGACCGAATTCAGCATGCGTAACCGTGACAGGGCCTGTGTCACAGCACATGCGCTACGTCCGGGACCACTGGCAACGTGACATTTTGCTTGGCCTTCCGCATGCGCTGTGACACATGCCCTGTGACATTTGTGCTTCCGTGATGCGGTCTTCTGCGCAAGGCGGGTCATCTGTGCGCCGCTGCGCTTGGCTGTACTAGCACATGCCCAAATGCATCGGCCCACAGATGGGAAACAGACCTATGTCTGTATCACACAGACCTTAATTTAGAATGCTCCACCCTACTTCAATGTACATGACAAAACAAACTTATCCAAAAACCCTATTGATTTTAAGGTAACGCAGACTATTGCGGTAATGCCAAAAAAAAAAGCAACACAAAAAGACAAATGTCAAAAACACATGTGTTGGAGCAATCCATTTGATGGATGTGTTTCAGATGCAAGACACAATAGATGTGAATTGGCCCATACACATAGATCCGTGCTTGGAAAGGCGTTTCATCCTTTACTCCTTTTTTGATCCCATAAATTAAAATGCAGGGAAACTTTAAGGCCAAAAAAATACAATTCAATGCAATGTTTGGTTTCCACAGAATGAAGGACTTTAATCCGACAAGTATAAATTCAATTCAATGAAATCGGAGGCATAATGATAGAATTTCTGAAGGCAAAATAGTGTTCCCAAACAGCATTCAAGGCCAGAAAATAAGAACTGAAAACATTACTATGCTTACAGGTCCAGGCTCAACTTAATCTGTGGGATGTGGCACATGGCAGCTACTATGATCGGGGAAAGAGGAATGATGCATGGCAGGAGGTGCTCCATGGTCTCTTCCCAGACTGGGATTCAGCCACCTCCCAAGAACAGAATGCCACCTGTATGTATTTACCTTCGTGGACCGGTCCCAAAAGGACTGTCCAAAACGCTGCGTACACTGATCGTGTGCACGTGCCCTTAAAGTCAACTGCACATTAGTAGAACTTGATCTTTTAAAGGGAACCTGCCACCCCTTTGTACATGTAAAACTGTGGACACCTGCATTTTAATGATGTAAATAGGGTTCCACTAACCCCCCTATGTGCCCTTGATACCTGAAAGATAAACTTTTGTGGTGTCCTGAGCTGTCCTCCTATGTAGTCCGGGAGGCTGCTATTTTGACATGACGAATGAGGTGGTTGCCGGGCCACCGGCCTGACAGATCCACCCTGGTATTTTTGGATTTCATAACCCTCCTCTGGCCAGCGCTTGAGTGCCCAATGCACTTGGGCCGGTGCAGAGTGTAGCGGGTGTCAGCGCATCTTTTTACAGTGCCGACGCTTGGAAAAAGTTCAAAAATGAGAGAGAGAGTGAGAGAGAGAGAGAGTGAGTGTGAGAGAGAGCAATTGCTTTCCTTGATATTATATATATATATATATATAAACCAAAAAACTGCAAAGCACTCGTTACACTGTGCGGAAGGTGCAAAGCTGTGCGGCTGGATCAACATGCAACAAAAACAAAAAATCATTGCTGCACTCAGTCTAACCAATAAATGTGTGCTGACAAGCAATAATGGTTTGAGAAAAAAATTAAAAAACATCAGTTTTTTCTAAAAAACTCAGTACTCACGGGGCCGCCGAGAAGTGGCCGGAGGGCAGGCATACATTGGCCAATGAGTGTACCAAGAGCCCCGGCTTTTAATAAAAAAAAGTGAGTACTGAGTTTTTTAGAAAAAACGGATGTTTTTTAATTTTTTTCTCAAACCATTATTGCTTGTCAGCACACATTTATTGGTTAGACTGAGTGCAGCAGTGATTTTTTGTTTTTGTTATATATATATACACATACACAAT